>LPNX010343083.1:557672-569541 GCA_001517045.1 Pseudotsuga menziesii
ATTGTGTCTGAAATTTTTTTGCCCCTCTTAGAATTAACACGATAAGATGACCTTTGTGGTTTAGACAATTGGTTATCTTTAGAATTATTCCCTGGTGTGAGTGATATTTGATGTTTCAATTGCCCTTTTTCCATCCCCTTGGTTTCATCAAATCATTGAGGAAGGCATGATATAGTTAATTTAAGAGCCTTTTGATTTGTGTGAAATATTATTTTTTGGTTCTTTCCACTATGGGATTGCCTTAGGGTTGCCTTAGGGTTGAAAACTAGTATGGGAAAACAAGTTAGTGTTTCCTTAGGGTTGAAAATTAATATGGGAAAACAAGCATCATCAAGACAAGCTAAAATGAATAAATCAGCAAATATTACAGACTGATATAAATGTATTCAAAACATTTTTTTCATTCCTGAACGTACCAAGTAGCAGATCTAGAAATGTCCACTCTTCACCACCATGGATTAGAAATATATATATATATATATATATGATTGTTGTAGGTTACCACTGGGAAATATGCCTCTGAAATGCTGGGTTATGCACTACAGAGTAGCACTAAAGAGGTTAAAACATCCACTCTAAAGGATCTCCAAGAACTCAAAATCATTATTTGTCCATTACTGTAAAGGCGATGTACTAGAAGATTTTCCTGGACTTGTTGATTTCACCGTGATGTTGAACGTAAATGATAAACAGAGAGGAGCACTAAGCAAGCTACAACACTTTGTAGGAAATTGAATGAGTAGAGATATAATGTCTGCAGCAGTCTGCATACATCCTTCACTTGAATGATGTTAGTTCTTGGAAATCCTAACATCATTCAAGTGAAGGATGTATGCAGACTGCTGCAATATCATGATTTGACCATGAGGTGCTTAGTTGACTAGAAATTGGGTTAGGTAATACTTGGCCATTAATGGACAATTACAAATCTTATGGTTTATGCTTTGGGTCTTGAAGCAAGTATTAGGTATTTTGATGTCCTCCATTTTTTATTTGAACATTTTATGTCAATTTTCACTGTGTTTGTTTTTTTTCTACCTCTTACAATTAACACAATAAGATGAACTTTGTGGTTTAGACAGTTGGTTATCTTTAGAATTATTCCCTGGTGTGAGTGATATTTGATGTTTCCTTGCCCTTTTTCCATTCCCTTGGTTTCATCAAATAATTGAGGAAGGCGTGATATGGTTAATTTAAGAGCCTTTTGGTTTGTGGGGTATAGTCTTTTTTGGTTCTTTCTACTATTGGATTGCCTGAGGGTTGCCTTAGGGTTGAAAATTAGTATGGGAAAACAAGTTAGCATTGCCTTAGGGTTGAAAATTAATATGGTAAAACAAGCATCGTCATGAATATACATACTAGATACGCATAAAACTTTGTTTCATAGAGCAGTATGGGTGAACAATAGAAGACTACAAATAAATGATAAGTTAGGGATAATATTCATTATAAAAGGACCTTTGGGTAGGTAGAACAGGGAATCAATTCATCCTCCATTGGAGTCCTTCAACCATTCATCTCGCTCCCCTTCATTCATAGGTCTCAAAATATTTACTTTGGGAACAAAGTGCTTATACAGTTCGATCAAAGCCATTAGATGTGCAAGATGTTGAAAGTAAGGATATTGTTTCAAGTTTCACTTTTGTTGTCAAAAGGAATACTGAAAAGTTAGGAAGTACCAAAGCTATTCATTATGTGCACGTGGACTTAATGTAGGGAGAGAAGTCATGTCTACATTTTTGTTCTTGAATGGGAGCAATGATGAAACCACAATAGTGGTTTATAGATGGCAATCATGTAATGGCAATCGTAGGGCAACTGTCAAACATTAGGACTAACAAACCAGGCAAAGGTTCAGCCCATTGTTCATGTTTCAAACTTGGTTGTCAAAATTGAAGGTATGAAAATGCATGTTGGCTTCGATGTGATAGAATTTGTAGAAGATGGTGGTTCCTATCCCACACTGCTAGGGATTGGATGGGCTAATGATAGCATGGCAGTTATCAACTTCCAAAAACGTGTTATGACATTTGAAAACCAGGACGTTAGGGTCATCGCTGCTATGGACCCTCAGGAAGGAAGGCAATATATTGAACCTATAAAGGATGAAGTTGGGAGAAGTTGGGAACATGCTTATAACATCTCTAAGGACTGTATCCATCCTACTATCAATGGCGAACTTGGATGGTGCAGTGCAAGTTCTGCGTCCTCTGACTCTGAAGATGCTCTAGAAAATTGGCAAAATCGATTGCATGAAGTATCATTCAGGAAATACGGGTTGATTACATAGTCTCTCCGACATGTTGCGACTGAGACTATCAAGTTTCCCATTTATGAAGGACTACCGGGGCTATCAGAGTTCTTTTAGGAATTTGAAGAGAAATTTTTTGAACCGCAAAGGATACTAACTCTTGATGTAGCACTGAAGGCTACTCCAACTTGATGGTGGGCGACACAAAAACAGATGATCCGAGACTAGGAACAGTGATGCAGATTGATGATGGCTTGCTTTGGCGATGTAGAGGTCTATCATGCTATGAGATATGATGGAAAAAATGATCCCACGGGTCATTTGATCGAGTTTCAGACTTTATGGGCATCACAACCTAGGGATGAATGGGTCCATGCTTTTGTTGACACTCTGGAAGAAATGCTGAGATCCTGGTATCTGGTGGCCGAGTTGTGCTAGACTATCACCACTTGGGAAGAGTTGTATGTTTGTTTTGTGTAGGCATTTAGTTTTCAGGACATCAACCTAGAGGTATACAATTCTTTACTAATCATCCACGACGTTGTACTCAAAGTCACCCCTGTCGCCTATCTAGTGGATCCACATGCGCATTGTTCAATCCAGTCCATGATGGCCTGTTACAACTTGTCGAGGGAACCTGAAGATGATGATGAGTTGTGAAATGTTAATATTCCAGAGTCCAAAGGAAGTCCTCATGTCATAGCCCCTGACATACCAACGAACTCAATGAATCAGCCGCTAAATATCTGAAAAGTTAACATTGGGTCGACAGAGAACCCGAAATTTTCCAATGTCAGAGACTACTAGGACAAGGAGACCATGGATAGGATCACGAACCTGCTACATGAATTCCATGACCTTTTTTTGACACGGTTTTTAGATATGAAGAGAATTTTAGGAGACTTGGGGGAGATGAAAATCATGTTGAAACCAAATGCTAAACTGGTGCGACAGAGGCCGTATCGACTGAATCCACGATACAAGGACCGTGTGAAGGTTGAGATTGACTGGATGCTTGATGATGGGATCATCGAACATGTGAAAGAATCCAAGTGGATAAGTCCTATGGTGGTCCAGGAAAAAAAGACAGGAGAAATCCACATTTGCGTCAACCTAAGGAAGTTGAACGATGCATGTGTACACGATATGTTCCCAAACCCTTTTACAAATGAAGTTCTTGAAGGTGTAGGTGGCTAGGAGATGTATTCTTTCATGGATGGCTTCTCAGGATACCACCAGATCCAGATTGCGAAGGAGGATCACCATAAGACTATGTTTGTCACAGAGTGGGGTTGTTTTCAATATACAGTCATGTCATTTTCCCTGAAGAATGCACCGGTTGTATTCTCTCATGTAGTTGTCGTTGTATTTAAATATTTTATTTAAATGTTCCTACATGTGTATATGGATGATTGGACTGTTTATGGACTAATTAAGGACCATCTAAACAACCTGCGGCTGATGCTAGAAAGGTGTTGATAGCATCAAATCGCCTTGAATTCTAAAAAGTGTGTTTTTTGTGCACCATTTGGCATGCTACTAGTGCATATTGTCTACAAATAAGGTCTGTTGGTCAACCTAATGAATATCATGCTAATCCTCAGTTTACCACCACCAACTAATGTCAAAATGATTCGGGCCACACTGGGGCATACCGGATACTATCACAATTTTATCAAAGGATACACTGCGATTACTGCCCCCCTGGAGAAGCTGCTAAAGAAGGATGCAACCTATAAATGGACTCAGGAATGCCAAGGAAGTTTTGAAACTTTGAAAGCTAAGATGGCCTCTACACCCATAGTGGTTTTTCCTGATTGGGATAAGGAGTTCCATGTGCACATTGACGCTTCTTCACTCACGCTAGGGGTCATTCTTGCGCAACCAGGTGAGGGCGACCTGGATCACCTGATCGCATATGCTAGTAGAAAGTTGTCTTTTGCTAAACAAAATTATACAATGATGGAAAGGGAAGGATTAGCGATGGTTTATGCATTGCAAAAGTTCCAGCACTACTTATTGGATGGACATTTCAAGATGTTCACTGATCATTCTACTTTACAATACCTGGTCAATAAGCTTGTGTTCGGGGGGAAGATTTGTTGATGGCTATTATTCTTCTAGGAGTTTTATTTTGAAATAGTTGTGAAGCCAAGATGATCAAACATTGGCCCTTATCATCTGTCTTGTGTTGAGAATGGGGAAGAATCTACCAATATTGATGATGGATTACCATATGTGCAACTGTTTTGTGTTGACATCGCAGATGATCACTATGCACCAGTTATTCAATTTTTGGTCACTGGTATCGCCCCGGAGCACATGTCAACTAGCCAAAAGAAGCAGCTGGTCACCAAAGCTTTTGATTTTCAATTAATTGCGGGACAATTAAATAAGCTCGAACTGGATGAAATCTTGCGACAGTGTATTTTATCGCATGAGCAAGGTCCCATTCTCAAAGAAGCACATGCAGGAACTGCAGGAGGTCGCTATGGAGGTCAGGCTACTAGGTGCAAGGTGTTGCGTGCAAGACTATGGCGGCCTACGTTGCATAACGATGCCATAGACTATGCAAGGAGCTGCGACATCTGCCAGCGTGTCGGTAAACCATCACGACAGGACGAGATGTCATTGGTACCGTAAGTGACTCTACAACCATTTGATAAATGGGATGTGTATTTTGTAGGTCCTATTAATCCACCAGGAAAGCAGACTGGTGCACGATACATCATTACTGCTACCGACTATCTCACTAGGTGGGTGGAAATTGCACCAGTTGTGGATTGTACTGCTGCGACGACAGCAAGATTCATCTTTGAAAACATCATGACAAGGTTTGGGTTTCCTAGGATCTTGATGAGTGACCATGGCAGTCACTTTGTCAACCGGACTGTGAAAGCGATAATTGAGGAGTTAAAGGTACAACAAAAGAGGATTACACCATACCACCCACAGGAGAATGGGACCGTCGAAGCATTCAACAAAATATTGGAGAAAACGTTGATTAAGGTATGTAATGCTAATCGTGATGATTGGGAACTAAAAGTTCCAGCGGTACTATGGGTCTATCGCACTACTTGTAAACGGATAACCGGTCAGACACCATTTAAGGTAGTCTATGGGCTAGAGGTAGTCATGCCCATGGAGTATATTGTTCCCACTCTGTGCATTTTCGTAGAAACGGCCATGGATGATGCAAAAGCATTAGAAGAACGAATTGCGTAATTAATCCAGCTTAAATAAGACCATTTTATTGTTGGCTTCCACCAGCAGGTTGCGAAGGATCGATAGAAGGCATGGCATGATCGCCACATTAAGAAAAAACAGTTTACGATAGGATATTTGGTGCTATCATATGACAGTAAGTTCATCAAGCATCCAGGTAAGTTACAAATACACTGGTTAGGTCCCTATCTTGTTCATTCCATTACTTCTGGAGGTGCAGTTCAACTACATCAATTAGATGGTGCAGTCTTGCCGACACTTATCAATGGGAGTTGCTTAAATCCATCATCATCATTGTCATCGTCATCGTCATATCGTCTTCATCATCGTCATCCTCATCAACATAATCATCACCAACATCATCATCTTCATCATAATTGATGAAGATGACATCGTTATCCCCATGATCATTGTCATCATCATTATCATTGTCATCATCGTTGTCTTTCTCGTTATCAAAATCATAATTATCATCATCATCTTCATCATCGTCGCCATCGTCATCATCTTCATCGCCATCATCATCATTAAAATTAAACCTAGTTCAAATTAATTACTTCATATCATCATCATATTCATCGCCATCATCATCATTAAAATTAAACCTAGATCAAATTAATTACTTCATTTCATCGTCATCATCGTCTATAGCATCGTCATTGTCTTCATCGTCGTCGTTGTCGTCGTCAATGATGAAATATAATGAAAGGTAAATATTTAATTAGACCTATTATTTTATCTTATTTATTTTTAAAAAGAGTTACAGACATCATCATCATCATCATGTGGATCATCATCATCATCATCCTCACCATCCTCATGATCACCATCCTCAACATGATCATCATCATCATCATCATCATATATAATCATCATCATCATCATCATAATCACCCTCATCGTCATCTTCATCATCATCGTCGACGTCGTCATCGTCGTCTTCGTCATCATGACCATCATCATTGTCATCATCATTATCATTGCCATTGTTGTCATCAAAATAATCATTACCATCATCGTCGTCGTCTTCGTCATCATCGTCATCATCATCATCTTCATCATTTTCGTCGTCATCATCATAGTGTGAAGATTAGTGTTTTAAAACACTAATATCTTGATAGGGTGAGTTAATTGTATTGCCAAATACTATAAATAAATATTAATTTAAAGTGATTTATGCCTAAACCTTTATCATTTGATAATGCACATAAGCTACATTGTAGTTAGTAACACACATGGCTTTCTTTTGACGTGATATTTGCTAATAAAAATAAAGTGATTATAGCTATAAATATTTAATTTTATTTATATTTGAAATATTGTTCCATAAAATATTTTATACGAAATTTTAGAATTTATTAGTTTATTTTTGTTTTGAATGTTTTAAGTTTTTTTTAAGTATTTAATTTAAATAATTTATTAATATAGAAGAATTTAGTTAGCAAAATTGATGTCCAAAATTTTTACTTAGTTTATTGCTATAATAAAAAGATTAGATGTTAAGAATGTAGAACATAACATTAATGTTTTTTTTTAATCTTTTACATACCTTATGGCTCACGAAAAGATATTAGATTCCAATTTTTTCATATATATTTGATCTTACCGCAACTTTATAGTTTGGTGACAAACATCAAAATCATTTTAGATATTTAGACTTTGTTAAATTGCCACAACAATGGCTTCTTAAGTCGTTTAAATGTCGTCATTCCACCCACCAAAGTTTGACTCTCCTAATTGTTGTCATTCCACCCACCAAAGCTTGAGTCTCCTCAATAGCATATTTGGGCCTTATAGCTATTAAATAAGATATATGTCAAGGTTCTTAGTAAAAGTGTATGTGATAATAAATCATTGTTCTCTTCTTTCTTTTATTAGGAAAGTATGACTTTTTTTTATGATGGTGATGACAATGATGACAACAATGTTACCATATTGGTCTGTCATATTTTGTTATATTGAATCCAAGCTCAAAAAGGGCACAAATAATATTATAATGATTATAAAATAATTGGGCCCTTCATCAACATCATCAACATCATCATCATCATCATCATCATCGTCGTCGTCGTCGTCGTCTTCATCATCACACATCATCATACATCATCATCTTCATCATCACACATCATCATCATCATCATCACACATCATCATCTTCATCACACATCGTCATCGTCATCATCATCATCATGTGGTTCACCATCGTCATCATCCTCACCATCCTCATCATCATCATGAACATCATCATCATCATGTTCATCATCATCAACATCATCTTCATCATCATCATCTTCATCATCGTCATCATCATCTTCATCAGCATCATCATCATGTGGTTCATCATCGTCATCATCCTCACCATCCTCATCATCATCATGACAATCATCATCATCATCATCATCATCATCATCATCTTCATCATCATCAACATCATATTCATCATCATCATCATCATCTTCATCATCATATTCATCATCATCATCATCATCATCATCTTCATCATCATTAACATCATCATCACATGCATCATCATCATCAACAACATCAACATCATCATCATCAACATCGTCATCATCACACATCATCATCATCATCATCACACATCATCATCTTCATCACACATCATCGTCGTCATCATCATCATCATGTGGTTCATCATGATCGTCATCATCCTCACCATCCTCATCCTCATCATCATCATCATCATCATCATGTTCATCATCATCAACGGCATCTTCATCATCATCATCATCATCATCATCATCATCATCATATTCATCATCATCTTCATCATCGTCATCATCATCTTCATGAACATCATCATCGTGTGGTTCATCATCGTCATCATCCTCACCATCCTCATCATCATCATGAACATCATCATCATCATCATCTTCATCATCATCAACATCATCATCATCATCATCATCACCATCTTCATCATCATCATCATGATCATCTTCATCATCATCAACATCATCATCATCATCAACATCATCATCCATCAACATCATCATCATCCATCATCATCGTCGTCGTCGTTGTTGTCATCATCATCACCAACAACATCGTCGCCATCGAGAGCATCATCAGCGTCATCATCATCATCATCTTCATCATCAACATCGTTAGCATTTTCATCATTTCATATGATATCAAGACGGTCATCACCATCATCATCATCATCATCATCTTCATCATCATCATTGTCATCATCATCGTCTTCGTCTTCATCATCAGCATCATCTTCATCCTCATAATCAACATCCTCATCTTCATCATCATCATCATAATGATCGGCGTCATGGATAACATCATGATCATCATCGACATCATCATCATTAGCAACATCCTCATCCTCATCATCATAGATTCACTGCACACATAAGACTCACATAGATACACCCCCCTCTTTGTATATATAAAAAAATAAAACATAGTATAAATAAATAAATAAAATAAAACATAGTATACATATATAAATAAAACATAGTGTATATATATAAATAAATAAAATAAAGCATAAATTAATTAATTAATTAATTAAAACATAAAACAATATATATAAATAATTATAAAACAATTATTTATAATAAATATATATAAATAAAATAACCAAAACATAAAACCACAAAAAAACACTAACAATGGCGCGCTATTTTCCTTTCAGCTTCACGAGAAAGATTCTTCTGTGCATCTCGTCGGGTGCTTGTGTTCAGTGATCACAATAAAGCTTCTTCCTCTGTGCTATGCATCTCATCGGGTGCTTGTCGTTCAGTGATCAAGGGTCAATCTGCACAACTTGGACGAAGAACAATATTAGTGGGAGCAACGATTTGGACCAGCTACGAAGAGTAAGGAGAGTGGATTGTGGTTTTTTAGCGGACAAGGAGGCCAATTGTCAATCGAGGCAATGCAACCCAAAATTATGAGTAGCGTGCCCTAATCCATGTCTATTTTTAATTTGTTAAGATAGTCCTGCAAATCTCCAGGGTTTCTTAGCCAATAGAGGAAAGGCAGAGGCTATTAGAGCAGGCTTAGACCCAGGTTGTGTAGGTTTGGTACGTTTCTATCTCGCCTTCTCAATTTAGGCTTTGGATAAATCAAACCCCCATTTTTACGAGGTCGAATGGTCCTCACTCTCTTATCCAGTGGTGATGTCTTCCTTCTCACTATGTTATGGTGAACGGGATCTTGTGTGGGTGAGCAATTAGACACCTCATTTATATACCTTTCCTACTTGATTACTTTACTTTTACCAACAACCCAAAGGGTCTCTGTCTCTACTTCCTGCTTCTTCACCAACTTGAATCCTTCCTTATCAGCTTTCAAACATGGGTTTTCTTCGATATGCATGCATTTACATTGATCAGCTAATGACAGACCCAATTTGACAATTTCAGCTAACCCGCATTTGACCCATATTGGTTGATATGGATTCTGAAGTCTGGCCTATCTGAGCGTTACAATTAGTGGACGAACCCACCACAGTTTGGTTCGCATTCAAACTGGTTTGATTGTTTTTATGTGACTTATCTCAGCAACTGGTTCCCAAATGAGATGCTTAAGGGAGGTTTAGAGAAGGATTCGAGTTCCACCATAGCCACGATAGATAGAGTTTTTCTACTCACATGTATGCTCAGTGCGATGGAGAAGGATGAAAATCGGTCACTGCCCCGAGCAGGATTATCAAGCCATATTTTGTTATAAGCAAGAAACTAGAACCTAACCCCTAGATCATTCAAGATCATTATAAAAGCCCTAGGTTAGAAAGAAACTCAAACCTAACCCAGTATTTTCCAAATTGTAGCAACAACAAGGGTTTGTCAGAATTCTACCAAATGTTATGGATTTCTTCTTTAAGGTGTTTTATTATAGAAACCTAATATTAGAAAGCAACTCGAACCTAACCCAGTGATTCCCAAGCTATAAACATCATTAGAGCTTAGACTATACAATATATTTTCATTAAGTGATTGAATGAAGTAATCCACTTACAATAACTATTTTTTCAAAATATTAATTTTTTTTCTACATACCTGTTAATATCATCATCAAACAAAACTGTCCATGAGGACAGAGTTTAAGAACTCTGTCCACATGAACTATATCTCACAAAAGATAACAAGTGTTCATCCAAGCAACGGTGAAGATTCGTGGTATTATGCTTCACAAGTTTGCGATGTTGCAACCTAATGAAACACAATAGCACAAATCGTCACCATTATTAGCCAACACTTATTAGCTATTTTAGATTTAGTGAATTGAAAGTGGCTAAGTCAATGCAAAAAAGAAAGGTAATAAGTTTAACTAAATAAACTATTTTGATAATTGTACCTACATCTTCCACTACATGCATTGCTTGCATGCCTCACCTATCTCGACGTACCATCAAAATTATTATTATTGGTATGTGTACCTTCTCTCACTAACAGTCTTCCTCCTATTTATTCTCCAAAACTACTATATTACAGGGCCTTTTGGCAAGACATTGTTTTGCATGCAACTTTTATTTTGTCAATCTAGCATAACTAAAGCACCGAACCTACAAACATACTATCAAAACAATAGAATATCAGTTTGGGATACTATATTTTTCCATTCGGTGATCCAGTACCTTTTGTAATACCTTGAACCCTTCAAAAGATAGGGGATAAGAGAAGGTACATGTGGTACCTAACAAGGAGAACCTAGATAATGCCTATAAACGAGTCATTAATGGTGATGATAAAAAATAGTTTCACCTTTGAATTGCTTCAATAGCCTATAAATAGTAAAGAATCCCTACTCTAGAAATATCATTTCACGAAATAAAACACACCATAATCCACGTGTAATTTGATAAATGAATGGAAATAACTATCGATGGGAAATAATAATAATAAAAATATACCCATAGATCTTAGTTTAGGGATGTATTGAGGTTTATACCACATATTTGATATTGTATGCATCCAATACTTGCTACTTACTTGATCACTAATATCAATTGATATACCATCACTCTTATTGGTAACTCCAATTTTTTCACATTTCTAGTAACCTACAAATTCCAAACTCTTTGTTTTCACGGAGTTTTTGTGAGGTTATGGGTGCAAAAATAGTGGAGATTGGCATCCTAAGGTTGATATTGGTGCCTTCAATTTTTTAGATACCATGATAGTTTTATGGTTGCTAATCCTAAGGATCCTCCTTAATTGATACGTCATGATAGTTTTATGGTTGCTAATCCTAAGGATCCTCCTTAATTGATACGTCATGATAGTTTTATGGTTACTAACCCCAAGGGTCATCAATTGGTAGACGCTCATGTGAAAGCTCACATAGGCCTCAAGATCAAATATAAAAGAAGAAAAATCTAAAATTAAGTTTAAATTTAAAGAAGAAAAATCT
>LPNX010343127.1:0-72671 GCA_001517045.1 Pseudotsuga menziesii
ATCTCAAAAAATCCAAGTAAGTTGAGGGATGCCTGATTTTTCAGGTTTCTATTGCATCTAACGCGCCAAAAAGGTCCATCATCTTCTTGCACTCACCCTGACATTTTTAATTTTTGTTTTGTACATATTTTGTGCACTTTTAATTTCTGTTTTTGCCCTCGTTTTGTACTAACTTATTTTGCACTGATTTTCTGCATTTGTCATGTACTTGTTTTTCAAGCATTTGATTTGATGAGCTTAAGTTTGGATTTGGAATTACTCAATGAGATCCTTGCAAAAGTCAGGATCTCCTCTTCTCAAGAAGAGGAGATCTTGACCACAATTAAAAATGCAACCACTCCTCGAGAAGCAAAGAAAGAATCAACATCTGAAGAGTTCTATACATCTGATAAGGAACAAGCATGCGAGAAATAAATTGAAGAGAATGAAGAAGGGATCTCGGGTGATCATCATGCAAACGAGAGCTGCATCGAACAATGTTTCCAAGTAAGTATTAAGTTAGATAAGTTTTGTTTTTGTTTTTGTTTTGTTCCACTGAAAATTTCATTACACGTAAATGATAGTAAAATCCAATTAGAATAGAGTAGGTAGGTTTAGTTTTATTTCTAATTTAACATTAGCATATAGGATACTTTAATTTGCTTTAATGTTTTTATTTACTAAAATTTTCATCTTTGTCTTATTTACTATGTTGTTTTTAATTTTGTTAGAAATTAAAAATAGTTTTAATATTTTAAATTTAAAAATATTTATGAAAAAAAAAACAAGTCAAATTTTGATTCATATTTTAACTTTCATGTTTATTTAAATAATTTTTAAGTCTGGAAATAAAAATAAAACATACATTATGGATTAGTTTCTTTTAGATCTAAGAACAATTAAAAAATAAATAAACAAATAAAAATATATATATGGCTTTTGTTTTAGTTTTACAATGTTTTGTGTTTGTTTTAATCTTAGTTTTTAAAATTTTAAATTTTAAATTATAAAAAATTAAATCTAAATAAAATCTCACCCTTTGATCAACATCTATTTTTTTTAACTTGGTTAAAAATTATTAAAATTAAAACTAAATATCATGTTTCTCTGTTAGTTTTTAGCTTTTTATTCGAACCTACAAACATTGAAACGTTGGTATATATATATATAATAAAAATGATGAAACTTATAATAAACATTATATATATATATTAAAACAACATCATTCGTAAAACATTAATATAAATATTAAAAAGAAAAAAGTTAAAAATAAATAAAACATATTGTTCAACCCTTCATACGAAACTTGCAAACTTAGAACCTTTTCATGCAACCTGCAAACATTTAAAAAAAAAACAGTTAAAAAATAGATAAATAATTGCTCACTGGACTTATACGTGATCGCAACAATTTTTGGCCTTCATCTTTTGGTCTAGTAATATTATTGAATGAACTTGGCCCTTTCTTGCGTGAAGCCTTCATCTTTCGGTCTAGTAATCTCTGATGAAAAGCTTCGATCTCTTGTAACTACCCAATGTAGATCATATTCCTTATTGGCAGTTTTATTAGCTTGTGCGTTGTTCCTTAAATATCTCGTTCAAGTGGCAGCCTTCGTTAATGAACCTCGCTTTTCTTGGTCGTAGAATTGATGAAGATAAGGTTAACGGATCATTCTGTTAAGATCATGCTTCATGCTCCTAGTTTATCTGACCTATCCTTTGCGGCGGTTTCAGCTGTCTATTAGTCCTCATTATGTTGATCCTATAGAAGCGTAGGGCTTACCCAATATTAGGGGCCTGACATAAATAGAGTAAATATGGGGCAAGGATATAAGTGGCCTTTAAAAAGTATAGAGCGGTCAAGAAGCTATAGTAACACAAAGGCAGTTATTTTGCCGAGATCCGCGCCCAAAATTGGTGCGTTTAAGAGATCTCCCTCCTGGCGAATCTATCTCATTGATAGATTATCATTAATTGAGCAATCTCTTTGGCAAGTAGATCGTGATATCTGGCTGTGACTGAGATGTGGCGGTTCCATTTTATCTGATGATCCTCGACCGTGGCCTGGTATAGCTGCACCGTTAATGGGATAGTCTTGTGATTTGGTGGAGATAATTGGCGCGATAGTCAAACACCTTTAGATGGAATCTTCATCGTAACCAAACCTGCTATAAGTGATTGCATTTTATGATTGTGATCTTTCAATAACTCCGTGGGATGTGATGGCAGCAAATAATTTCGGCTACTGAATCGATCCACAATTTCTGCTTTCATAATAAAAACACAACAAACTTGATTACCATTCTCTGTACATTAAACCCTTTTCTCTTTACGTGGCAACAGTAAATCCCACGGATATCAAATGTCATGCCTCAAAAACTGGACAAATTCAATCATGGCACTACAGTAAAATTATATTTCACTTGAAATTCGTGAGAATTCACGTCATCAATCTTGTAGTTATTTCCATATCAAATTGTACCAGTCGGGCATCAATATATTTATGTGCTTCGATCATGCTTCGATTACGCCTTGGCCATCGCTTATCTCTTCCTGCAAAGGCCTTATCTCTCTGCTGCAAAGGAAGGCATTGATCTTGCGATGCCTGTCTTCAATACTTATGCCCTTACTTTGTTAATCAAAGATCTGGGACTATCTTCATATCACAATTAGGTTATTTGTGATCGTAAACCGCTTCTAATTTGTTTGCTCGATGGTAACAAATCTCGTTTTGCTTTGGAAAATACAAATACAAGGATCCTTTCACAATAGTAGTTATGATTGCCTACAAACACTTTCCTATTTATCATGATAGAGAATCCATCTCACCCATTAAATGCATCTATCAACTACTCGATCATCATAAGTTGTTCAGCTACCGAAAGTGGGGAATAAGGAAGTTTCCACTTGAGTATGTTCGCCCAGTTGTTTAGATATCTTTTCATTGAATGGCTTCTATTATGCTAATCGATCCTTCCCCTTCTGGGGCATCTTATCTATCTAATAAAATTCTCCCATATGCAACTTAAAAGAAGTTCAAGTGCAGGCCAGGGGGATTTATGACTCTGTTGATAATCTTATGCTCCTATGTTCCGATCTAGAACTGGTATGGATGTGCAAAAATATCTTTGTCTGTTTCAGAATACGCTCGATGAATTTCTGGTATTTAGACAGTGACAATCCACCTATACCCTTGAGACCTCGAAATAAACCACAGCTATCTACGCATCGATTTCCACCTCCATCTCAAAGGCCTCGCCTGAAACTTGTTTTAACTTTTCACTTAGTTGGAGGACCGTCGTAGTTGTGGTGTGGACATTTGTGAGGCTAGAACAATAACATTCGACCCATTATTGCAAATCCCTGACTAGCTACCAGTGTCTACTACTCGACTCAGGTGATAGACATACGCTTGAACAAAACATACATCTATACCATGGATTCCTCACATGCATATGGCTGGAGTAGGATAGTGGAAATCTTATTTTAATTTGTCTGATCAGCCCAAGAAAATAAAACTACATAAATATGGATGGCATGGCAGCAAGTTGATTTATTTTTTTTGCGATCTTTTATATGTGGAATAAGCTGTTTGTGGGTGTATTTTTTTATAGTAAATCAAGATGAAATGCAATGTACTTTCAGTACTTCATGGTTCATACATAACAATTCAATCATTTTTTCATGAACACGGGTTACAGTTTGGAAAAGGTCTTTTGGTCTCTATTATAATTAGTTTTCTTGAAAAACTGTCTATATTAGACTATCATTGTTTGTTAATTACTAAGTCTATCACTGGTTGCCATAGTGTTTTATTCTTAGAGATATTTTCGGTCTCTATATCCATATTTTTGTACGAAAGTAAGTTGCATGTGAAAAACTTTCATCTATTATAATTACTTCGAAAATCTTAAGATTAAAGAATTAAAGAATATTTTTAAAATAAAGATTTTATCCTATACTGAACGGCGAAAAATACACTACATGCTATAGAGCATTAAATGCGACGGCGGTTGCACTGTCTACCGTCGGATCCTTTCCAAAGTAAGATCCAACAGCGGACAGTGCGACCGCCGTCGCATTTAATGCTCTATAGCATGAAATATATTTTTCGCCATACTGAACACCGAACCGTGAACCATCTGAAGAATAAATCCAAACGTAAATGAAGGAAACGTCCATTAAATAACAATCATTCAAAAGTCAAAGATTAATGTTACACGTGTAGCAAATCTCACCTTTTTAAAATTATGGCATAATTAATTATTCATCAAAGTTTATATTATCAATATAACACTTTAGAAGTTAATGGCTATCATGAAGCATTAAAGTGTAATGATATTAATATTTCAAAAGGATGAAGCATCACAAGTGTTCATGATGTATTTCCAATTTCTTATACTTATAGATATAGATATTAATAAAAGAACTTACATATCATTATTTATATATATATATTTTTAATCAAAGTTCCTTTAAATATAAGTTGTTCCAAAATCACATAAATGTAATTAGAAATATGAATATATATATAATTTATGAACATAGGAAAATAAATAAAAATTAATGTCCATAAATTTTAATACATATTTCAAAATAAAAATTGTTATCCAAAACCATCCTTCGACTTAAATTCTTACAAGGTGAAGATCAATCATCAAAGTTTAAACATTTAGTTAATTCATATTGATCGACCAAAGGGATATAAATTGTATTTATATAATAGTTGAAATTTTGAAATATTGTGTTGATCAAATTTTGCAAATCGAAACACATGATCAATCATGAATAGGTTAAAAAGGAACGTAAAGTAGTGATGGAAAAGAAATAATCCAAATCATCGAATCCTCATGAATAGTCCCTTAATTACAAATATAATAAATCATTTGTTTGTTTCTGTCTTCTTAAGAGTTTTTGGTATATATATATATCTTAAAATAATAAATATTTTAGATAAAACATAAAAAGTGATAAACATAAACGTATTTAAAAAAATCATAAAAATATAAAAATATTATAAAGCTACTAAACATAAAATAATGTTATAAAATTAATATACGTCTTTAAAATCGAAGGCAGATGTTGTCGCAGCTAAGCCTTCTTTTTAACTTTTATTCTTGCACAGTGGAACCTGGCACATCTTAAGTTGGGGGGAAGGGTATCCGCACGGTCATTAAAATTGCAAAACTTATCATAAAAATCGCTTATTTCACACACTCCTCTCTAATCTAGATCATTAAAATAGTCTTCTTTTAGAGGGGTTGACCACTGAAAGGGTTGACCCTCTCTCCCTATTGCGCAATCATTACATAAAGACGCACTTATCTTAAAAAGTATCAGTTAATAAATAAAATCATAAAATTTTAAATTTTAAATGAACTTAGAATTTTCTCAAAATTTTATGATTGTTGTGCTGACTTGTTTTTTGCAAGTCACTCAGAAACAGGTTTTGACAAGAAGCATTTCTATTTTCAGGTATAAGATAATTTTATCTATTTTAACTTTTGATTAAGCACATAATTTCATGTATTTTCAATGCTCTCACAATTTTGTTGCAGGGAAATACTAACATTTTGCAGATCTCAATACGAACGAATGGCATGCAGAATTGATTTCTAGAATCGTAGAAACTTTTCAGATTAAAAAAATAAAAAATAAAAATAAAAATAAAAAAAATGCTCAATTAAAAGCTTGAAGAACATTCTGCTGCCACAAATAAGCTTTTCAGAAACCAATTATGCCATGCCATTCTGCCATCCATGTCAGAGTCTACTTTTTCATTGCCTTATACATCATGACTTTCCGCATGTCTACCTTTCTGAGTCACACACATTTTTCCTCATTTTTAGTTTATCTTTTTCCTTATAAATAAAACCATTCAGCTTCCTTTCCACAACTACATTGCTTTATTATCCCTACCATAAAAACTGTTTGACCATGAGATCTTTTATCTATAGTCCTACCACTCATTATGTACAACTCGTGTTGACTGATGTGGGATTCCTTAAGGCCCACCTTTCAACAAGTCTTGCCCCATCGACCTCGGCACCTTATCTGGGATAGAGACTAGAGTTCATTTTTAGTAACTTGAGGATTGCATGCCTTAATGGCAAGTTCTCTTGCTGACAATCATGAGAATACATCAATGTTCCTTAATCGTTAGATCTTGCAAGTGGCTCGACATCAACTCCTTTATTCACACTTTGCACGATGTAATTAGGTACCTTGGCACTCATTGACATCAATGGTGAGATTGCCTCGCATTGGTTAACGACATTCATCAATGGTCAATAATCCAATGACTTCTTTCCATGTTCGACATCGACACATTTATTCGCATGGTAAGAATTGTACCATCAGGTTTTGTAGCAGGTGAAGACTATATACTTTTCATGACATCATCAGCAATTCACAGCAGCATACTTCAGCCATATGAGAGTATCACAGTTCTACTTTCAACTCTCATCTTTTACTTTATCCAACCAAGTAGCAGTTTAGATCCTTCACTTCACATTCTATGATCCAGTAGCAACAACCACATTCCTATTGCATAAGTTCATCAACTTTTTGGGTAAGTGGAGGTATGTTGTTTTCTAATATTTAACCATGTAATTCCTTAAATGCTAGAAAATGAATGAATTTTAAAAATTCCCTCACTACATTCCCTTTCTCCTTTTCATAAACCTAATACATCTTAAGTTGGGGGGCAGGGAGGGCGGGGAAGGGCGGGGCGCAGGGGACTATTCATTACCATTTTATATATTCATCATTTCATTTACCCTTAATCAACATGCCTTTCCCAAACTATGCTATATATATTGGCATGATTCATAATATGAAGAAAAGGATTTCTAATATACATTGATGGTTTATCATTTCTAATGCATAAATTTTATGTATTGCAGCAAGAAGAAGAAAAAATATAAAAAATAAAACGAGCAAATGTTGCTAACACAAGAACCAACATTTGTTACACTTATGGTTGTCACACAAGAACCAACCATGAGAAAAATTGCTGCCACTCATGCATTTTAAAATCATGGAATGATTTACTGTTACATACCATCATCATGTAAAGCCCAGCTACAAAGCCAAAAGTTTTAAAGAGAATCAATGCATAGTTGCATGAGGACATGCAATCAGTCAAGTTGGGGGGAATGTTGAGCCGCAAAAAGACCACATTTTATTCACCTTTTACATACCATTTGTCACCTTATTCCTATCTTATCCCTCCATAAAATCATTAATATTCACCACTTCCATAATAAATATGGGTTTATATTACCATTTTCCAAATCATTTATTTTTGAGTATTTTGAGTGAATTTGTGGTTAATTATTGAGAAAAATAACATATTTTCATTATACTTTAAAGTTGGATGAGTTTACTCTGAATGCGTTTTCGCTCCAAGAAAGCTTTCAAATTTTTTTTTGCAGGATTGCTCTCGGCCCTAGCTCACCCATCTTGGGCTCGTGGTGGTTTGATCTAGGAGTGTTTTAATCTGTGATTCTGCGATCTATGATTTGTTCACGTTGGTGAATTTTTGAAGGCTGCAGTGGTCAGAATATTGAAATCAATGCATCCTTGAAAATCAAGAAACCTTCAAAATTTTGCAATCTCTGGTTCTCGTGTGAGATCTTGATAGCAGGTGGAGTTTGAGATAAATTCACCCTGGTTGTTGGTAGAGTGAAGGACCAGTGGATCAGGCATTTGTTGTTGGAGGTTAAGTGGGAGATTCGCAGTTCTTCTTGGCCACCGCCTGCTAGTTCGACTCGTTGGTGGCTTTTCCCTCCTGTGAGATTCAATTCCTGCTTGGGTTTTTTCTTGGCTCTGCCTTTTATTTGAATTGTTGCATTTCTTTGGTTTGAGAGCTCTGTCCTGGAGTCTTTTCGATCCAGCAGGCTTGTCTTGTAGTTTTTACATATTCCTTGGAGCCTGAGAGGGATATTGGGGATCTTATCTAAGAATCATGGATTCTGGTAGTGATCCTCCCCCCCTTCCTCCAAAATTGCTAGCTTTTAAACGATTAGCAGCTTCCAGTGGCAAGAGGAAGGGCAGCACTTTAGTGCAGAAATTTGTGAAGAAAGTGGATATTCCAACTGTTGAATTGCCAAGTGAGAGACCTTGCTGGATGGATTTGAATCTTTCTGAGCGCAGATTAATTATCCAATTCACGGGGCTCTAGCCTTCTCCTAAGGCAATTGATGGTTGGGTACAACATAATTGGAGACCTCTGGTTCCGGAAGGAATCCGCAGTCACTTGGTCGGAAGGGGGTTTTGTGTCTTTGTATTTGAGTCTACTGAAGATAGAGACCTCATCTTTCAAAATGGCCCCTACTTTATGGGCCCTCAGGGACTATACTTGAATAAATGGACCCTTGATTTTGATCCTACTCAGGATGTTCCCTTAGCTATTCTGGTTTGGGTTCAACTTCCTCACCTGCCGCTCCACTATTGGAATTTGGAATCCTTGGAAACCATCAGAAACAAATTAGGAAAATATATTGACAGGGAAGAAAGAAAAGACCAATACTCGTGTGCATGAATATGCGTAGAAGTTGATTTAGAGATTGGGATTCCTGAAGCGATCAATTTAACTGTGTCAGATTGGTCCCACATTCAGGAACTTGATTACAAGCAACTTCCTTTTAAATGTCTCCATTGTCATGGTTATGGACATTTTGCTAGGAACTGTAAGAAGAAAGCTGAAGAAACTCATGTACTAGAGAAAGATGAGCAACGGACACTTATTCAGAAAGCTGGTCCTTCTAAGCAAGGTATCAAATCGAAAGGAAAAGAACCAACAGGGAATAGAGTCAATAGCGGTGAGAAGAAGAATTTATCAAAAGATGCAGGAAAACCAGAATCCTCTAATTCGTTTGTTGTCCTGGGTTCATTGGAAGGCCAGAATCAGCCTCTTGAAGATGGTGAGATACTCCCTTCTGAAGTGCTAATTAGCAAAATTGAAGTAAATACTGGGAGTCTAGAGATGGCTATTCAATCTCCTGTTGTTCCAATTCTACAGGAAATCCACAAATCCCCTTCAAGACCAATTATTCAAGAAATCCACAATTCCCCTTCAAGACCATGTTATTCGCCTTCCTACTCTGAAATCCTTAAAAAAAGGTGGTTGAATCATCTAGATCCTCTGATGAAGATACATTTGAACAGTCTTCAAAATAGACTAGGAGAAAGTCTCGAAAAGAGATTAGAGAAGAAGAAGAGGAGCGTTTGAAAATGCAAGGTTCTTAAGCTACCATTGAGATGACTTTGGGTAGAAGTAAGAGGAATAGACCTCTTAAAGGTGGAGCAACCCCTTCTGGTACAGGTAAATAATGCAGCTTACTTTGTGGAACTGTAGGGGATTGGGGAATCCCAAAAAATCATAAAAGGTCAAAGACCTTATGAGAATGGAATCTTCTGATATACTATTACTGCAAGAGACAAAAACTAATAAGGATACACTACTATTTCTAAGCAAGACTAAGTGGAATATGGACAATGGTATTGCTATCAGTGCTCGAGGAACTTGTGGTGAGATAGCTACTATTTGGTCGATGGATAAATTTACCCTGCTCTCCTCTTTTGCTTCTCAACATTGGATCTTTTCAGAGCTTCAGTGTTCTGTTAGAAATATTTCTATCACTCTTTTTAATTTGTATGTACCTGTAAACTATGTCGAGAAGAAGGAGTGTTGGCTCTCCCTATGTAATTTTTTGGATTCCAATTTCCTTAGAAACATTATTGTGGCAGGATATTTAAATATCATATTCGACCCCAGTGAAAAAAAAGGAGGCTTGTTGGGTAAAGACCCCCTGCTGGATTTTGTTGAGTCCATTCTGCATACTTGGGATCTTCTGGATTACAAGCGAAAGAGAGGACGTTTTACTTGGAATAATAACAGGGTTGGGACAAATAGCATCCTAGCTCATTTAGATCGCTTGGATAAGAAGAAGAAGAAATGGAAGGGTAAGAAGAAGAAGGATAGGAAAGAGAAAAAGCAGCAACCATCTGCTCTTGATGGTGCTCATTCTAAGAGAACACCCGGAAAACCCAAGTTCCCTTGTAAGCTTTGCAAGGGGGGCCACCTTCTTAAGGAGTGTCCCGATCTCTCCTGTGTACAAGAAGAGTGGTCTAAAAGATCTAAACCGTATGTGTCATCGACCTCTGATCATCATGTCAACGATACTCCCTCAACTAGTGACCCATTGGTAAAAGGTCGTAAGGGTAAAGTCTTGTATCCTTGTTTGATATGCAAGGCTATGCATCGTACTTTTCTTTGTCCAAGCATGGATGAAGCTTCACATTGGTTGGAAATATTACTGATCATCAACAGGTGATTCCAACAAATGATAGTAAATTATCCCTCGATCCCCCACTGGTTGACCAAGTGATCAATTCATATTTATCTATAGTTTATCCCACTCTTCCTTTGAAGAGTGAAGTTAAAGTGGTCGACTCGACATCATCTCCACCCGATCCCACTCTTTCATCAGAGAGTGTTAAGACTGAAGTAGTCGTTTTGACCAAATCTTCGTCTTGTTCTTCTCTTCCAGTAGAGAATGAACTTAAACCTGTTGAAGTTTTTATGCTTCGTTCTGATTGTTCTCGACAAGAGGAAATTTTGTCTGTTTCGACAGAACCCTCTCTGAGTAGTGAGGTTATTTCCTTTGACTACGGTAACCTAACAGAGTCTCGTCTTCATTCGAGTGTTCCTTTCCAGATAGTTGTGAATGTTACTGCTAGGAGGATACTTCGCACTATTGTTGACGAAGGGGCTTCTGTTAGTATTATATCCTCAACTGCTTAGCAAGCTTTAGGTTCTCCTCAACTTGTGCCAGCCACTGATCAGATACTGCCCTTTAATTGAAAACCTACTGCACCTTTAGGGACCCTTTCTTATTTTCCTATTACATTAGGAGGAAAAACTGTCTGTATTGATGTTATGGTGGTCCAAGGTCCTTTAGATTTTAATCTACTCCTTAGACGTGATTATGTTTATGCCATTAAGGTTGTTGTGTCCACACTCTTTAGAGTTATGCATTTCCCCCATGATGGGAAGATTGTGACCATTGATCAGCTTTCTTTTGTTACACCTGACCATCGCATTACTCCTTGTAATCAGACTTCCTTGAATGTGTCACATGTTCTTGTGGCTCTTTCCCCTTCTAGTTAGCTTCTTCCCATCATAGGTAAAATGGGGGGCATGGCTCTAGTATATTGACATCATAATGGAGCTAAGACGCTAGCTTTTAGGTAATGGGGTAAACCTACCAGCCTCTGGATATCATGTTGGGTAGGAGCAAGTTTGAGAGCATAGTTTACTTTTGGTTTCAAGCTTGTTAAAAAATAAAACCACTCCTTAAGCATAGTTTACACTTTTGGTTTCAATCTTGCATAAAAATGAAACCATGTCGTAAGCATAGTTCTCATTCTATGTCAAGCTCGTTAAAAAATGAAATGGATCTCCTCAAGCACAGTTTAACTTTTGGTTTCAAGCTTGCATAAAAATGAAATAATTCTTGAGCATAGTTCATATTTTATTTCAAGCTCGTTAAAAAATGAAGTAGGTTTCCTTAAGCATAGTTTACCTTTTGGTTTCAAGCTTGCATAAAAATGAAACCATGTTCCAAGCATAGTTACCTTCTGTTTTAAGTTTGTGTAAAAATGAAACAGATCCCCTTCCCTTGATTTGAGTCTTCCCTTTAGTGTTAGAACTCGAACCTTCTTTTCACTTTCCTGATTCTCGTTCTTCCTACCCCCCTGGTGAACATTTTCACATTAGTAACCAGGTTTTTAGGTTGGGTATGGAAGAAGAATCGTTAGACGAAACGAAGCTTGGGGGGCATGTCAAGCCGCTAGCAACCATGCTAGGGGTAAGCTTCGCTAAAAATCATGCTGGGGGCAGGATTCCAACCTCTGTATATCATGTTAATGGGATATTTCAAGCATAGTTTACCCATTGGTTTCGAGCTTGCGTAAAAATGAAACCAATCCCTGAGCATTCTTTCAATTGATCTTCGAGCTCGTTAAAAACAGTAAGATGGTGTTGAGCTTACTTTTCATTTGTCGTGCTCTGGTTAAAACATGAAATTTGGTTTGAGCTTAGTTTATTACTTTTTCATGCTCTGGATTCAAACATGAAAAAGTCTAATGGAGTCCTCTTTTAACCCTTTTCAGGCTCCTTAAATACGAAAAGATCGTCGAGTCCGTTTCTTATTCTTTCTAGGTTCGTAAAAAGTAACATTGTGTAAAGAAACCTCAAGGAGTCCTCTTTAAACTCTTTTTAGGCTCCCTAAATACGAAAAGATTGTCGAGTGATATTTTCTTCTTCACGCTCGTTAAAGCATTCAAAGAGTCATATTTCCGATGGTAAGTTATCTCTTTTTCGGTTCGAATAGACTATTTATGAAAAAGGAACACTCTAACCAATCATGACTGGAAGAGTTCTCTAAGGTATGATTTTACACTTTTTCGGGCCTTTGAGACTAAATCATACAAAAAAGGACCCCCCTGGAGTCTTCTTCCATGATCGTTCAGACTCCCTAAACATGAATGATACAGAGTTTTCTTTCATTGGACTCATTAAATTAAACATTGAGAGACCCATTTTGGGAACGAACCCCTCCTCTCTCAAGTTCATAAAACATATGAGTCTGGACTTGTCTTCTAACAAGCTATATCGAGTGTTTGTTACCCTCTTTGAACTCGTAAAACCGAAAAGAGGCACTCATCGATCATGATGGGGAAAATGGGAAGGGAATCATTTTATAAATAATGGCAGTTGTTTGTAGTTACCTTTGAACATGGCACTTGTCTGCATGTCATGTCAGTCAATTGGGTATTCAGCTGATCTTCACGACGGCCCACTTTCATGAGTCATGTCACTCCTTTGAGTCTTTTAAAAGAATGCATTGTCCACTGTCGCATTGTGTGTTTGTCCTGTTCAGTCATGCTGCCAAGTATTTTTGTCATGCCGCCCAATGTTCAAAGGGGATTTGAAGAAGTTTTACCTCTGCAGTCCACACAGTCTTTGTGTCAGTACTTTTGAGTCAGTCCTATGGTTACTACATTCACATCATTCCAGAACTATGTTTAGAGTTTCATGTCGTCAATTTGGGACTCATCATGGCCCTCCTTCAACGAGACTGTTCCCGTCGACATCAGCTCATTATCCGGGAAATAGTCTTAGAAACAATATTTGGTACCTTGAGATCTATATGCCTTAATGACAGATTCTCTCTCTCTCGACATAGGTTCACATCATTGACCTTTGATCGATAGAATCGACTGGGTGTTCGACATCAGGACATTTATTCACGCTCAATATATTGTACTAGAGTACCTTGGGAATCATTGACATTAATGGTGATCTCCCTCGCACTTGTTAACGGTTCACATCATTGGCTGGTAATCAAGTAGTTTCTACCATGTTCGACTTCATATCATTGTAATCACATGGATAGAATCGTACTTTGTGGAAGACCCTAGGCTTTTCCCCATGTTGCGATGGAGTTTTGTATATCTAGCATGGATCCACATTTTTATGGTCGTGGCTATGCTCAAATTTGCCTCTGTATAACATAGATCTACATTGTATGTCTGGTAGCTATGTCCAAGTTTGAGTCCTCTATCACATGGATCTATTATGTATTCTAGTAGCCATGCTTGTTTATTCCTCCCATGGATCTACCTTGTATTGGTCTGTAGCCATGAGTTGGTTACTTGTGTCTATGAGTCAAAAATATTGATGTACTACAGATGCCTACTTGACGACATGCTCTGATCGAGCCAACATTTTCACCTCATAGCGACAACTTGTTCTCTCAAAGCTCTTGTTTATCGTATGCCTCTAAGACTCATGCTTTGGGGGGCATCCTGTTATACCAAAATCTTGTCACCATCATGTGATAAGACTCTTAGCATACCTACTTGCCCTTAATCCCAGCACTTGGAGTGGAAACTCATACCATTTGTCAATATTTCACAAAAATGCTCAGCACTGCACTTACCCCTTTATCCATGAGAGGTACCTTGCTCGCACCGCCTATCCCTTTTTAGTCACAAGCGGTGCCACCGCTTATGACCCTTAGTCCATAAGCATTTCTTACCTGAACCGCTCTATCATTGAAGGAGAAAAGCGGTACCCTGGGTAAAATGGGAAAAAGAGAAGTTTCTCGAGGCTTCTATATCATGTGCCTCGTGCCCTCCCTTATCCCTATCATTGTGGGTCAGTTGAGATTGAGATCCCCCATCCTAGGATCTTAGAAGCCACCTCATCCACAAATCTCTCAACCATTCCTATCCATTGAGCCCTTATAAATACAAGCTCATATCCATGGTTGAGGGGGGAACTTTTAAGGTATTGTTATGTTGTTGGATTGATTACTTGGCCCAAGCCATTGGAGAGCATAGAGAGAAAAAGTTGGAGCTTATGGGGATGAGAGAGTTTGGTTTCATGGAGATGCATGTCAACACTAAGGCTTAATTGGTTGTAAACTTCTCCATTTTTGGCTTAATTTGTTTTATGTTTGATTTCACATGTATATGTTGTTAGATTCCTTAGTCACTAACATGGATCAGTAGATTATATTCTGGCAGCTTTGATGTGTTTGCGTGTTTAATCTGATTGTAGGTACACAGGGTTCCTATCGAAGCATCACATTCCAGGTATCTATGGTGTCCAAGGAGGGTCTTCAACCTTTGCCCTTCATTTGTTTTGGATCTAAACCATTCAGACCAGTGGAACACCTTACTGTCCGCAAAAGGTGAAATATTCCTGCTAACAAATGGTTGGACTTTACTGTTATTTCCCATCTGAATACTAGGACCATCAAAGGACTGAAAAGAAGAGAATGATTCTTTGGATGCATCCATATGGTTGGAAGCTCTAGAATCAATGAGGAAGACATGTGTTGATGTGCAGCAAGCCTTCAGTGCATGGCCTTTCCTTTGTTATTCTTCATCTTCTTCTTCTTTAGAGTCATCCTTCCTTGCGCTAGCAGGTACATAAATGTTATGTTTATTCAAAAGAAGATCCATTTCATCAAGTTGTCTTCTCATACAGGAGCTTTCTGAATGAAATCCCCTTCCATAGTAAGAGCAGAGGAGGCTTTCCTTTGCCATTCTTCTTGCTTCTCTTCGAACTTGAAGGCTCTTTTGACTGCTCTTTCTTCATAGGAGACTCATCTCTTTGCTTCCCTTTGTCATTTTCTACCTTATCTCCTCTTGAAACTAGAGCTAGATCTTTGGAAGATCAAATGATCCCCATTTGGATCAGTTTATCATTCTCAGAAATAAGAGATTGGATGAGGGCATTAAGAGTGGGAATTTTCCAATTTGGAGTAGTGAGCCTTATTGTTTGGAAGGTGGATACAAAGACTGAGTAGTCTGCATTGAGATTTTTGAGAATGGCAAGGATGAGCTAATCTTCATCCTTCTCCACTTTGCATTGCTTCAATTGATATATTAGGTTCTTGAACTTTGTGAAGAATTCATTCAGTGATTCGAAGTTGGATGGATTAAGAGTGATCAGATTATTTTCTAGCTGATGGATCCTCATCTCATCCTGCTTATCAAATAAAGGCAAGCTTGTCCCAAACCTCCTTGGGAGTCTTCAATCCCTGGATGTGGAATCGAAGATCTGTAGAGACTGAGGAGAGCAAGTGTCCATGGGCTTCATCAAGCATGTTCCAATACTTTTCTTTGTCATTATCTAAAGATGGCACTGCCTCTATTTCTTCTATGAGTCTGAAGAGTTGCTTGGTGCGGAGCATTACCACCATATCTTCCTTCCACTGGTGATAGTTGAAGGGAGTGAGAGGCTCTACTAGATGAGCCATTTTGAATGCAGTAAGAAGGATTAAGATGTTGTAGCGAATACAATGAGAAGAAAGAGTTGCTTGTAGCGAATGCTGTAAGAAAAGCTGATAACCTATCACACAATCAAACATACAAAGTAAGGCCAACAGTCTTCACTTTTGGAATTTCCTTCACACCCATCATAGTTGATCAAGCAAGCTTGATCAACAATTTCCTAACTTGGGATATTAAGTGGTAAATTCTCTGCTTCTAGTGCAGTACTGGAAGGAGCAATTTGCTCAAAAAGAATGATCCAATTGAAGAATTGAGGAGGAGAGGTGTCTTGTCCGCTAAGGCTCTGATACCATATTAAATTGAGCACATAGATCTGTAGACAAACACACAACTCACAAAATAGATCACACAATTTACTTAGCGATTGAAGAATGAAACAGTGCAAAAATGGCTTGCAGCTGTGAATGCTTTCATTGATCAAAAAAGTAATCAGATAATAATTACAATGAAGTACAATGGCTTTAATAGCCACATGAAATTCGAATTGATAGACTCTATTTGACTGTAGGTAACTAATACCTTGTCTAAATCACTATTGGAGGACTCAATAGTTAACTGACCTTGTCTAAACCATAACTGGAGTTCATCGGAGCTCTAAAACACAACTCAAGTGTTACATTCAGTGTTGACTAAGGCTAACTAACTGTGGTAGGTGAGAAATGCGCCCCTCCTGAGTGCAATCATGTAAACCTAGCGCTAACTGAATGTAGAGGACTAGAACTGAATGTAACTGGCTCCTAACTTAGCTTGACTAGTCATTAACTGAACTGAACTGACCTTCATTGGTTTCGGCACTCCCAGTGGCTCCTAAATTGTAGGGATTGATCTAGGAGGCTCCTAAACTAATGCAATTAAGTGCAATCAGTGGCAGTAAGCCTCAATCAGTGTTCCCCACACTTTAGTAACTGAAACATGTGCCCCAATTAGGCCAAGTGGACCCAATGGTGCTAATGACTAAAAATAGACTGGATGGACTCACGATTTAGACATGACTCCTAATTTAGACATATGACCAAATTGGACAAGGGAGGATTAATAATCCTAACAGGTTTAACAAAGCCTTTTTCATAGCAAGATGTAGTGGAGGTCATCTGGGGTATGGAACCAGGTAAAGCCACAGGGCTAGATGGTTTTTCAATTCACTTCTTTAGAATATGTTGGCTAGTTATAAAATATTATTTTCTTCGTATGATCCCCTCCTTTCTTAGGAAAACTAAAGTTGGCGGTTGCACAAATTCAACATTTTTAGCCTTAATACCCAAGGAAGTTAACCCTGCATCCTTTGATAGGTTCCAGCCATCTCTCTTTGCAATGCCTCTTATAAAATACTTGCTAAACTATTATTTAACAGATTAAAGCCTTTGTTGCGTTCTTTAATCTCTCCTCAGCAGGGGGGTTTTGTTAAAGGCTGACATCTAATAGACAATGTGATTCAAGTGCAAGAGGCCATTCATTCCAGCTTCCACAGGAAAGAGAAAGGTATGAATATTAAACTTGATATGAAAAATGTTTTTGATCATGTAAATATCTCCTTTCTTTATCAAGTACTACTCACCTTTGGATTTAGTGTGGAGTTTGTAAGCTTGATAAAATCATGCACAGACAGACTGTGGATAGCTCCCCTTATCAACGGTAGACCTGCAGAATTTTTTGAAGCATCCAGAGGACTACGTCAAGGGTGTCTTTTGTCGCCCTTCCTGTACATTTTGATGGCTAAAGTTTTAAGTAGAAAGTTGTCTGTTGAAATGGCTGCCGACATTATTCCAGGAATTAGGGCTGCTAGAGGGGTGGAGCCCATCAATCATGTACTCTTTGTCGATAATTCTCTTCTCCTTGGAGGGGCTTCGTTAAATATTGCTCGTGCCTTTAATGGTATTCTTCAAAATTTCTGTTCTATTTTTGGAGCCTTGATTAATAAGGAAAAAAGTGCGGTGTATGGGTGGAAAGTGGATCATACGAAAATGCTACAAATTTCTAATACTTTGGGCTTCTCTGGCTTTGCTCAATGGGTTAAGATCAAATATCTGGGTCTCCCTTTGACCTTGGGTGCTAGTCCACCTTCGCTCTGGCTAGATGTTTTGAGCAAATTAAAAGCCAAAATAGTCTCTTTAGGTGGCCATTGGTTGATGAAAGTAGGAAAACTGGTTTTGATGAAGTCAGTTCTGTCTTCCCTTCCCATTTTTCAATCCTCATTGCTTCTATCTCCCAAGTCCATTTCGGTCCAGATAGCCAAGATTCTTAGGGATTTTCTTTGGTGCGGAGGAAAAGGTAACCAAAATAAATTTCATTTGACTAATTGGGAGACTATTAAAAGACCTATAATTGAAGGCGGATTGCAAATAAGAGATCCTGAATTAGCTAATATTGCTTTGGGTGGCAAGCTTGTCTGGCAGTTTTTTGCAGATAAGAATCATCCGGTTGGCAAGCTCTTTTCGATGAAATATCTTAAAGGTGGATCCTTGAGAACTATAAAATCATAAAAGCTTCCTACAGGTACTGCTATTTGGAATTTGTGCAAGAAAAGTATCAATTTAATTTAGCAACATGTATATATAATTCCAGGTAATGGGAAAGGAATTGTTTTGTGGGAAGATAAGATTCTTGGGAATCCTCCTCTTTCCTCCATAAATTCGTTTTCTGAGATTAAATTATGGATGTTTAATAAAGGCCTTCTGTGTTTAGCTGACATATGCTCATGGGATGATGCGGGGAATTGGGTTGACTGGAAATTCCTGGAAATGCCTGAATGGTTGATCTCAAAACAATCAAATTTGATTAAAGCTCTGTCCGGTTTGTCTCCTGTACATTGCTCCTTGAAAGACAAATGGGGTTGGGGTTCAACTGGTGTTTACTCTGTGGGACATGGATTTTCAGTAACTCAATCTTCGCATGCCTCCTTGCTAAAACTGGCGCTATGGAAATCGATTTGGTCTTCATATGGATTGCCAAAGGTTAATTCTTTCTCAAAAGCTTCTCATGCATCAAAAGGCTTTAACTGGGGAGAATTTGTGCAAACGTGGCTTCCTTGGGCCTTATCGTTGTTGTCTATGCAAAGCAGCTCCATAAACTTCAGATCATTTGTTCGTAGAGTGTGAGTTCACCCAATCAATATGTCGTTTGGTTCTGTTGAATCTCTCAATTGCAGCACCATCCGGCATGACTGTAACGGCCTTGTTTTCTTCCTGGATGGATAGAATTCCTGCGTCAAAAGGTAAAAGTGTTGGACGGATTGCTTGGAACATAATACCCAATTGCATTTAGTGGGTGATATGGCTTGCAAAGAAATATATGTTGTTCAATGCCAGAGTATGGACCCCAGTCGACGTTGCTAATAAAACCAATATGCAGATATTTGAAACAGTCAGAAGTTGTGCTTCCTCAATTCCGCAAGAAATGTTAGAGTGGTTGGGATGCAACTCGAAAAAAAAATGTCAAACCAATGTTGCCTCCTCTCTGGCGTGTGAGATTAACTACAGATAAATTCTCTTTATGGTGGAAGAGTAAGGGAGTTTATACAATTTTCTTTGATGGTGCATCTAAAGGGAACCCTGGAGTTGTAGGTGCTGGCGGCCTAATCTTCTCTCTGGACAATGAGAAAATATCTAGTTTCTGATGGGGATTAGGAATTTGTTCTAATAACCAGGCAAGGTGCTACAGCCTTCTTAGGGCCTGCCAATTTTCCAAGAACATTGGACTCAAGGAAATACAAATTTTCAGGGATTCAGAGGTCTTGATAAAATTGTTAAATTCTGATTCACAGTTCAATAATCCTTCATTGGATAAAATTTTGTAGCAAATTCGTAACTTCTTGGAATATTTTGAGAAAGTCTCTTCTTTTCACATTTTGAGAGAGTTAAACAAGCAAGCAGATTACTTGGCAAATAAAGCTTGTATTTTGCCTTTAGGAAGCTTCAGTTCCAATGAAGAACCTTGTACTATGCAGGCGCTACCGTAACTGTTATATGTGTGAGTGATGATGATAAGAAATCTCCTTCCTGATTATTGTAAAGCTGAATTTTCCTTCCTGAATATTGTTTTAAATACTGGGTCCTATAGAATATATCTTCTGACCTTATTGTAAATGGTTGATCTAGCTATTGCTTGGTCATTTCAGGAATTTTTCATCTTTTCAAAAAAAAAAAAATTTATATATATATATATAACCGTTTGAGTTATAAAAAAAAATTGGATGAGTTTGGTGATGCTTACAAGTGTATTTGAAGACTTTAACAAGCTCAAAAGTGACCACCTAGCCTCATATTTGAATTTAATCCTCAAGATGTGGGCTAATTTCAAGGAGAAGATCATCGACATGTGGAGAGAATATCTCATCCAATATTTGTTGAGGATTTGAAGGGATGAGTTGTAGATTTGTTGAGGATTTGAAGGGATGAGTTGTAAATTTGTTGAGGATTTTGAGGGATAAGTTGAGAGAATAATGGATTTGTAATTATGATCAGTTAACTTGAATTCATGTATAAATAGGTGGGCTCTCTCCTCATTTTGGTTAGAGGCCTCTCTAGTGGTTTGGAAGAAGAGAATAGTTCAAAGTTAGTCATAGAATAGATTTTGATGGTTATGTAATGGAGATGATGCTTTGATGCACATCCTTTGATTCTCTTCTATTAATATAGATTTTCAATAGTTTCTTTCTTATGAGTTGTTCATCTAGATTTTCAGTTATGTTTTGCTTATGAATTGTTAGTATAGATTTACTGTGAGCTCACAAGTTAATGTCGATTGCTTTATACCAGTTTATTTCATGCAATTTCAGTCTTTCTTTATCAAGTTAATTTATGCAATTTCCTGTTTTCTGCAATTAGATTTATTTTTATGACAATTCCTGTTTTCATAACTTAGATTCAATTTTGGTTGTAGAATAGGTTAGCAATACTCTGTTCCTGCATATATTTTGTATTTACCTCACAAGTTTACGCTCTCTCTGGGTTGACAATTAAATCGTTGGATATATGTTATAATTTGTTTAATAATTTGCACCAACAATCATGCTAACAGTAGATATGCTTGTCTTTCATTTCTTGATGTCTAAAGTTTCCTGTTGCTACCTGTGACTATTTGGATGATTTAAAATTGTGTCAGGATGTCATGTTGTATGTGGATGTCCAAGTTTTGGGTAGCATGTGTAAGTAAGGGATAAGTACTCCCACTGGCAAGAGCCAAACAATATGAGGATGACCTCATGGTTGGAAAAATCCGATTTTCCGCAAGAAGCTCATATTTTTATTTGACTATCAATGTTATTGATGGTTTGAGATTTGTGAAATCATGTATGCATGAAATAGATTTGAAAATATATGCTTAAAATTTTTATGATGACATCTTATGTGAACTGCATACTTGTATGTAACGCAGGTGAGATGATCAAAGTATGCCTTTGGAGGAAGGATGTGTTTGTGATACATATATCCTCGAAAGGATGTAATGGGTGTACACGGCTCCTCGAAAGGACGTACTTGGATACATAGCTTCTCGGAGGGATGTGTTGGGAATAGGTTTGAAAATATATGATTGAAATTTTTATGACAACATCTCACATGAACTACATGCTTGTATGTAATGCAGGTGAGATGATGAAAATATGTACTAGGTGTACATGGCTCCTCGAAAGGATGTACTTGGATACATAGCTTCTCGAAGGGATGTGTTTGGAATAGGTTTAAAAACCTATGATTGAAAAATTTTATGATGACATCTCATATGAACTGCATGCTTGTATGTAAGGAAGGTGAGACGATGAAAATATGTATTTGGGGTACGTGGCTCCTCTAGAAGGATGTACTTGGGTACATATCTTCTCCCCCCTACTAGCTAGGCACCAGTATGCATCACTGGGGACGCCCAGGGTGTAAGACATTAGGTTAGACTTCTTTCTGCACAAATTCATGCCGTAAGGGGACTATCAAGAGAATGGAGGATCCATGAAGAAAATAACCCCTAGGTATTATGATGTCTGGAAAGGAAGCGCCTGAGCATTGGTAAGCACTTAGAAGAGGTGCTAGGCCCTTAAGCTAGAGTTTCCATTGAGCACCCAAGGAGGTGTTATGCTCTAAAGTGGGGCTGACTAGATCTCGGTTGAGAGATGTTATACATATAAGTATTGGATTACTTTTCAAATCCTGGTTGATTTTATGTAATTACACATGTGCATAATGATTTAGCTAATATTTTGAAAATCTTGTTAAGAAATGAATCTGACATGTGAATTAATCTATTATGGTGCCTGGAAAGGAAACGCATGAGCTTGGTGAGCACTGGAAGAGGTGCTAAGCCCTTAAGCTAGAGCTTCCATTGAGAATCCAGGGAGGTGTTAGGCTCTGAAGCGGGGCTGACCAAATCTCGGTTGAGAGATGCTATACAGATAAGTATTTGGTTTACTTATCAAACTTTTGTTGTTGTTGTTTCTATAAATATACATGAGCATATGATGCAGCCATGGTTTTGAAAATCTTGTTATAGATTGCATCCTATAGGAATGAATCTGACATGTGATTTAATTCATTGTGGTGTCCAGAAGGGAAGCACCTAAGCTTGGTGGGCACCTAGACGAGGTGTTAGGCTATGGAATGGAGCTGTCGGATCTCAGTTGAAAGATAATGTCGCAGATGATCTGAGGCTTGCAATAACTTGGCTACCTTTTAATGCACAACCTAGAGAGCACCAGAAGGGTGGGTACGCTCGAAGGACCGTATAGCAGAGAGGAGGTACCATCCTTGTGTGAGGTAGGGCAGGTTTTGTGGGTACCATGGTTGTATAAAGACAAGTCGGATGCCTGTGGAGCCAAAAGAAGATACTTATGCAAATAAGTATTTGGTTCACTTGGAAAATTCTTGTTGATTTTATGTCAATATACATGTGCATGTGATTCATCTATGATTTGGAAAATCTTGTGAATACTAACATGAGAATTGTCTCATTGCTTGGGGCTTGAGCATAGGTACTGTTGGTTTCCAAGGACATTGGAAATGTTCCAGGCTAAGAATAAGGATTCTCCAGGATTGCACATTCAATCACTTCTTTGTGAAAGAAAGGGGATAAGAGTTTGAATGGACACCCAGATGTGAAGAAAGCTTCCAGCAGTGAAGAATCTTTTTACAAGTGCACCTTGTGGTGTGTATTGATGCATGAAATTAAGAACTTGGAAGAGTTCCAGATCGTGCCATTGGACAGATAAAGGAGCAGTGGAAGCTCTATGGTCCTTATGAGGCTACGTGGGAGTTGGAGGATGCCATGCGACTGGCACATCCATTCTTTGTTCAATTCTGCGGAGTGTTGAGGGTGGTGTCAGTGTATCATTTTTGTTCAATTTTGTAAAGCACTGAGGACAGTGCTATTGAATGGGGAAGGGAATGTAACACCCCATTTTTTACCCTATTGTATTAAATTATATATGATGTAAATATCGCTATTTAATCACGGTGTGGAGATCAAGGCAAATGCCCCGCAATCGATTTAACGTTTATGTATCGGCGATAAAATTGATGCCGATGGTTTATGTGCTAGTTAGGCACAATATATTTGGAGACATCATGTAAAAATGCAAATTAATAAAAATACCACAACTATCTATGTGTCGCAACGTGAAAGAGATGGGGGCATGATTTCACAAGGAATAGGGAGGGAAAACATTCAAATCCTTGAGCCAATGGGGAAAATCCAAATGTCAAAGGGAAAACCCATAAAGTTGTCAACTACCCATTTTGTCTTTTTGTGCCAATCAATTATTTCTGCCAGAAATTGGTTGGGGAAGTTATTTTCTTGGGATGGGAAAGGTATGGAGGTCAAATTCGAATTGGGAAGACCATCCATTTTGGAAAAACATGTTTTTGACTTGTGGGGCAAGTAAATGCTTGGAAATGCATGCCCAAGCCATTGTTCGCCCACATATTTCATTCCTCGCCCATCCGCATTCACATTGGGCTCTCCCATGTAGATGAAGCTCGATGAGCTCTCTCCTTCACGATCTTCCTGCCGATTATTCATTTCTCCATGCCTAGAAATTCGTTTTTGGTTTTGTTGAGGGAATGGGCAGCATAGATTCACGATTTGAGGGTTTTAAGAGGTTTTTTTTTCTTCCTCGTGTGGCTAGAGCTTGCTGTGCGTTTTTCCCCCACGTTTTCTGCATTTCCTCATCTTGCCATGGATGGGAAAACCCATTTTTGTGTTGCTTAGTGAATGGCCAGCAGAGATCCACGTTTTGGGTGTTCAGGGAGGTCGTTTTTTCCCCTGTAGTGCCCAAGAACGTTTGCTGAAATTGTTTTTGGTTCCTAGGGTGTTTTTTCCCATTTTACCAATCCATTTTTTGTTGAAGAACGTTTTTCCTTCATGCCCGGCAATTGTATTTTGCTGTGAAGTGCATCCTTGTGTTGGCTTGGCTAAGTAAGTCCAAGAAACCCATCTGCTAGATGGTATGATAGTGTTTGGGTGTGATTGTTGGCTTGGCTGAGTAAGTCCAAGGAACCCATATGTTATTGGCTTGTTGCCTTAGCTATCTGTGAAACCCAACTGTGTGTTGGCTTGACTATGGATGTATGGTCTTGTTGTGTGTAAGTATGATGTTCCCTTATTCCTTATGGGAATCATGCCCAGCTCGAGGGTGGAAGTGGTGCTAAGAGATTCATGAGCAGACTGGAATATGGTTGGGTGGAATGTTGCAGCGATATAGCTAGTTGCAGGAAAGCTTTTTCTCAAGATAGGTATTTTCTTGTGTATTTAATCTCTGTAACTGTATTTGTTTTAATGAATTATTATGAACATGTTGAATGCTTGAATGAAATGTATTTGCTCCCATTGTAGATTTCATGCATTATGCATCTCTGTATGTTTTTATGTTCACTGTATTTTTATTATCATGTTCATGGGGCTAGATTGCCCGGATTTGATAGTCGTGAAGTCGCGTTCTCTCTCTGGTAGAGGGGTGGGGATGTGACATAGGGATCCTGATTTGGACTCAAGAATCACTAAGCCTTATGTGTAGAAGGTTAATCCTCACGTGTTGAGGTAAATACTTTGATATGTCAAAGTGATGATGTTGTACAGTCTTGTTGGATAAGGCTAAGGACCTCCTGTTAAGTCAGATTCTCATGCGATGAAGTGGACCTCTTGTGTAGAGGTGATGCTTTGCATGTTGAAGCATTAATGTTGTGTGATATATTACTAACCATGGTCATTGTGAGCTATTAAGTCTTCCCCTAGAGACCGGACACCTCTAGAGTGAATTACTTTAGCTTATGATCACTTGGAATGAGAGTAATATAATATGATCACAACATATGACAAGTCTTCTTGGTATAAGTTGATATTATAGATAAATTAAAGTTAGTACATGTGGACCATGCAGATAAGATAAGAGATAAAGATAAAATGAATAAAGAATAAAGATAATTTGAATTTTTCATGAGAAGGCTTTAAATGACTAAAGAGAAATCGATTTGTTAAGCTTAAATTCAATTTACAATGTATGCCTCAATTAATTAAAGGAGAACTCACAGTGGTCACTTTAGTAAATCAATTAGCATGATTTCAGTTAAGAATAATTAACTAAAGTGTTAATAAAATGGAACTAGTTAACTAAAGTGTTTTTGCATGAGGACACTTTAATTAAACTAAAAGACGACACTTGAGTTACAACTATTGCATGATGACACTTGAGTTAGCAACCTAACTAAGTGATTCTACATCCAGTTAGAAGTTAAGTTCATCTTCAAATTAGTAAAACATGATTTAATGTCAAAGATGAAAGGCATTGTGCATTATGTATGCAGGATTGAAGAAACCCATGTGCAGAGCAATTCTCCAAGAAGAGCATTTGATATAGCTTGTATGGGAGCCTAATTCCCCATGAAGTGATTCACTACTTCTTGCACGAGGATGATTTTTTGCTACTTATTAATGTGTTGGACACGCTGCAAAGTTCATCATGTTGATATCTCTTCTCTATTGCTCAGTATCTACATCTAGGGTGTTTATTCTCTCTTATTTTACACCTAGGGTGCCAAAAGTAATATGATATTGTAAAAAACATTTTTAGCTATCTATCATAATTATACTGAGAATATTTGATGGGGGTTTTAATCCTCATTGTTTTGAGGGTTTTCTCCAGGGTACATCCTGTGTTATGGTTTAATGTTTATGTGTATGAATGATCCATTGATTTCAAGTATTCAGTATTTTTGTACTAAAAGAATTAAAGATCAAAATCTCATCATATTTCTACAAAATTTAACATGGTATCAGAGCGTAGGGCATGAAGTAGTTAAAATTTAGCAAGTAATCTTGATCCTACGTAGATCCTAATAAGTTGAGCATAGTACTCTAAGAAAATGGCATCGATATCAGTAAGACCATAAGACCACCTTGAAGGCACCTTGAATTTCAACACTTGGAAGGCCAGGGTTCTAAACATCTTGAAGAACATGACTAAGATGGCTACGTATATAATGTGGTGGAATAACTTACATCTAATGCAGGTCGCACTACCTTCAAGAAGAACCAATCTAAATCCAAACAAATCATGTATGATTCGGTGAAGGACAACCTGATGCCCGTGATCATGCCATTGAAGACCACAAAGGAATTCTTAGATATTTCGACAAACCTCTATGAAAATAAGGATTCGATTCAAAAGATAGCATTGAAGAATAAGCTTAAGAATCTAATTATGGAGAAGGACGAGATAGTGGCCTCCTTCTTCACAAATATCTCTCAAGTAAGAGATCCACTTACTAGCATTGGAGTAGTGGTAGATGAATATGACCTCATTCAAAATGTTGTTGATGGTCTCCCATACTCATGGGATACATTCTTGGTTGTTGTCAATAATTGAGAGGTGTAACCTAACTTTGAGAGGTTGTGGCATGAATGCCTCCAAGAATAAGGGTGAATCCAAAGCAAGACTATTTGCACCATTAAAGAAGAAAACCTTTCTCCTACGGCAAGTATGAGGAGAGGAAAGAAACACTTCTCTCAAAAGAAGTTTTCTCATCTAAAGAAGAAGGTATACAAAAAAGATTTTGATAATTCAAATATCAGATGCTACAACTGCAACAAGAAGGGCCATTATGCAAGGGAGTTCCAAGCAAAGCAAAGAGGAGAAGGAATATTTCATGATTCTACTACTATAGAATATGAAACTACTCATAACAACTAATCCGATGAAGAAGATGATGATCGTCAAAAGGACTATTTCCTTTAGTGCACCAATGATTGCTTAATCTCTAGATAAGCAGATTGCCATGTATCATGTATGAAGATCCAAGTTGTAGTGAGCTTCTGTCAAGAAAGAAGTTGAAGACCTAGGGACTCTAATAATCTCTGCAAGGAAACAAAGATCAAGAGGGAGCCCACAAAACATTAAAAGATAATTATTTGCTCTTGTAAATCATATCTAAATGTTTTTGAATATATTCATTACAATTATATGCAGATCTGTATTCCTAGAATTAGGAAGTATGTTATAGTATAACATGATGAGCATATCTTGTAGTTTTTTTTATTCGCAAATAGTAAAGCTCATGTAGTACATGTTATGATTAAGTAAGTAACATATAGGGAATCATAACATTCCATGATATATGGATGGAGGTTGTGCTAAAACTTTGGTTAAAATGTTTGCATGACTGTGTGAACTATTTCCATTGCATTGAAACATGCATATGATTTAATTTCATGATTATGAAATGTTGATAACCATTGGATTAAATTTGACTTATAGAGAAATACCATATGATATGACCTACAAGAGGAGAATGACAAGTATTGAATGTAGATTCATTTCGATGGTAGATCCTGAAAGAGAGCAGGATGATCTGAAGAAGGAATCTTCTAGGAGCGGATCAAATGGCTCCTATGTTTCTATGGGAAGAAGCCTCCAACAATATTGTATATATCCATAATAGAATCCCTAATGCTATTTTGGAAGAGAAGAATCTTGAAGATATTTTGTTAGTCGTGTATAAATTCATGTACCAAGAGAGAACAGAACAAAGATGGATCCATCCGAAAAAAAGGAACGTTTATTACAGATAATCATCCAAAGCCTTTAAAATTTATGTACCAGGTGAGAGACACATTCCATGAATAAGCTGCATTCAAGTGCTCAAAATAGATTCAAAATGATTCATACATGGAGGAGCATGAGACTCCCATGATGGAGGACCAAAACTCTAGTTCTCCCCATTCAAGTGTTGAGTGGGATAAGCCAAAAGAGTTCTCAGATACGCTAGCTCCTAAAGAACCAATAGAACTAGTTGATGAACCACCTGCTAAGAGGAGATCCGCATGGTAATGAGACATCCTACAAGGGGATGAAAAGCATGGAGAGCCAACATGCACATCCAAGGAGCAAAAGAGAACTAATATATATTTAGGGTATGTTGAACAGATGAGACACATCAATGATTTAGAACCCTCCACCAATGAAGAAGCTACTAAGTAGTAAGTTTGGAAAGATGAAATGGTAGGGGAATACAAGTCTATTATGAAGAATGATGTTTGGGAGGTTGTTCGTAAACTTGAAGGGAAGCCCATAGTAACTTCTAAATGGATTTATAATATCAAGTATGTTGTTGATGATAGTATTGAAAAGTATAAAGCTAGATTTATTGCCCGAGGTTTATCACAAAAAGAAGGCATAGCCTATGATGTGAGATTCGCTCCTATGGCTAGATACACCATTATTCAAGATATGATGTCACTTGCATTTGTTCTAGGAAGGAACCTTCACCAGATGAATGTGAAGACAACCTTCCTCAATAGTGAGGTTGAGGAAGAGGTTTACATACAACAAATTGAGGGGTTTGTAGTTAATGGGAAGGAGTGCCATGTCTATAAACTGAAGAAAACCTTGTATGGGTTTAAGCAAGACACATGGGCTTGGTAATTGAGTATTAATAGATATCTTAAGGGATTGGGATTCTCTAAGAGCGAAGTTGATCCACACCTGTACTTCAAGATTGTGAATAACCAACCTATGATATTGGTTCTCTATATTGATTACTTGTTCCTTACTGGAGAGGAACAACAGATTGTTCATTGCAAGAGGGAGCTCCTGTATGAGATCGAGATGAAAGACTTGGGTCTTATGCACTAGTGTCTTGCTCTTGAAGTTTGGAAAAAGAAAGATGATATTTTTCCTTTCACAAGGAAAGTACACAATTGATGTGTTACAAAGGTTTGGTATGATGGATTCCAAATCCATGACTACTTTGATGGTTTCTATTTTGAAGAAACTAAATGAGTCCAATTCTGGATCGGATCCAGTAAATACTACCAAGTATAGACTTCTCATTGGTCCCTTAATGTACTTGATACATAGTAGGCTTGTTATATGTTATGTTGTGAGTCAGATCATGTCTAATATTAGACATAGACATAAATCATGTGCTTAGGTACCTCTGAGGTACTTTTTTTTATGGACCCATATATGCCTCCAGTGGTGAGGTAAATTTTCTTGGTTATGCCAACTCCAATTAGGATGGTTATATTCCAAATAGTACTAAAAAAAAATGCATTGCAGCTAGTACTATAGAAGCAAAAGTGTATTGTGTCTAGTACTACATAAGCAAAGTTTATTTCAACTAGTACTATATAAGCAAAGTATAGTGTGGCTAGCATTACTTGTTGAGAAGCAGTGTGGCTTAAGAAGCTACTTGTTGGGTTGTTCATGGAAAAGCTCGAGACTAAGGAAATTTGTTCTAATAATCAGAGTTGTATTAAGCTCTCAAAAAAATGTGTTTCAAGATAACTCAAAATACATTAAGATGAAGTATCACTTCAACAAATACATGGCCCAAAGAGGTGCAGTAATACTTCAGTACTTTGCTACTAAAGAGAAAATTTCAGATGTGCTAACAAAGCCTCTATCAATGACAAAGTATAGGTACTTCCAAGACAAGCTTGGTATGGCAGAGAATGCATCCCTTATCGAGAGGGAGTGATAAAGTTACAACATCACGATTCATTCTCCAACCCAATCTTGTGTTCGGATTGGAACTCATGTGTTGACGTAGGGATCCTCAGTTGGACTCAAGAAATTGGAGTAAATTTCTTCGGTTGGACTCAAGAATGACTAAGACTTTTATGTAAAAGGTTAATCCTCATGTGTTGAGGTGAATACTTTTATATTTCAAAGTGATGATGTTGTGAAGTCTTGTTTTACAAGGCTAAGGACTTGTGTGTCAAGTCAGATTCTCATGTGATGAGGTGGACCTCAGTGTAGAGGTGATGGTTTGCATGTCGAAGAATTAATGTTGTTTGATATTTTACTAACCATGGTCATTGTGAGATATTAAGTCTCCACTAGAGATTGGACACCTCTAGAGTGAATCACTTTAGCATATGATCACCTGGAACAAGAGTAGTATGATATGATCACACCATCTGACAAATATTCTTAGTCTAATTTGATATGATAGATAAATTAAAGTTAGCACATGTGGACCATGCAAATAAGATAAGATATAAAGATTAAATGCATAGAGAATAAAGAGAATTCGAATTTGTCATGAGAAGACTTTAGTTGACTAAAGAGAACTCGATTTATTAAGCTTAAACTCAATTAACAATGTATGCCACAGTTGATTAAAGGAGAACTCACAGTGATCACTTCAGTAAATCAATCAACATGATTTCAATTAAGAATAGTTAACTAAAGTGTTAATAAAAATGAACTAGTTAAATAAAGTGGTTTTGCATGATGACACTTTAGTTAAACTAAAAGACGACACTTTAGTTAAACTAAAATATGACACTTAAGTTAAAACACGACACTTAAGTTATGACACTTGAGTTACAATTATTGCATGATGACACTTGAGTTAGAAACCTAGCTAAGTAATTCTAGATCCAGTTAGAAGGTGAGTTCATCCTTAAATCAATAAAGCATGATTTAATTTCATAAATGAAAGGCATTTCCCATTGTGTATGTAGAATTGAAGAAACCTAGGTGTAGAGAAATTCTCAAGAAGAGCAGTCATTATAGTCTGCACGGGAGTTTGATTCCCCATGCAGTGATTCGCTACTTCTTGCATTAGACTAATTTTTTGCTAGTTATTAATGTGTTGGACACATTGCAAAGTTTATCTAGTTGATCGCTCTTCTTTATTTCTTGGTATCTACACCTGAGATGTTTATTCTCTCTTATCTTTCACTTGAGGTTCCAAAAGAAATCTGTTATTGTAAAAGACATTCTCTGTTGTTTATCATAATTAAACTGAGAAGATTTATTGGGGTTTTCATTCTCATTATTTTGAGGGTTTTCCCTAGGGTACATCCAATGTTATGGTTGAATGTTTATGTGTATGAATGGTCCATTGATTTCAATTATTCAGTATTTACACACTAAAGAATTAAAGATCATTATATTTCTGCAAAATTCAACAAATCAAAATAGTTAATTCAAGGAGAACAAGAAGGCAAGACCTCTCCCAAAATTCCATCACAACTTCCACATCGACTACATGGACACGTGGTTCCACTCACACTCCACTTAACCACTGTGTCAAGCCAATTTCCGACCTGACATGCATGTTGATTATGTTGTGTTCGCAGTAGCCAACGAAGAGGCCGCACCAAGGAGAAGCTTTGAAACTAACTAGCGAGTGCCCATCTCCACCGTTTCAAAGGGAAACACATTGACCTCCATGGAACCTGACCTCGACATCGGCCTCTTTCCTTAATGCGGGCACGATGAGGTTCTCCCATCTCATACTTATCCTACTAACATTTATTTTGGGAAACTCAAAAGAGGGATTCTTCAATGTCGAACTCTACCTCCTTCGACTAAAGGATGGAATTGAATTTTGTAAATATACATGCATCTCAGACAATAATGAATTACATTAATATTGATCGTTGAGGGAAATGGATTTACTCATCCAAATAATTCAAAACTTTCTCCATATCCACACATGATTTCATAAATTGTCTTCCTCCCTCTCTATTTAACTTGTTCCTCCAGGGCTTTTCTAGACTTTTACCCAAGAGAGTGCTTAGAAACTTGTTAGGCATATTTTACATTGTAATTTCTCTCTACATCCATGGTGGTGCTAGAAGAGTGTGTGTGGGAATATGCTTTCATAAATTGTCTTATTCCTTCTCTATTAACTTTTTATTGCATGGATTTGGTATACCCTCAGAGAGTGATTACTTATCTTGTTAGGCATGTTTTTGTAATGTTTTTGGTGTTGAATTCCATGGAAGAGATATATTTTTAACTATTAATTGGGGTAGTGAGTTACATCAAATTTTTGTGTGTGTCCACAGTGGTGTTGGAAGAGTGTTTATGGGTATGTGGTATATTTTAATTTCATATTACATATTATGGCATTGTATGGCCCAAATTAACTCGTTGAAACTCAATGTGTAGGAAAAATCGAATGATGAAGATGACCTCCCTGTAAGGGTGGAAATATAGGAATCACCTAAGAATAAATCTCAAGTTAATGCATGTGCATCTAGTGCAAAGTTGGATATTCATCCTGACAAAGAGGACCAAAATAACAAACTTGTAGTTAAATTTACCTCTAGAAAATAGGTTAAACTGACTAACAATGTTCTAGAAGAGCAAATTTTCACAAGAGCTCAAGGATACTTAAGAAATGTGTATTGGATGGTGAACATTTTGGGGATTATGTTGAGAAATATTTTCAACATAAAATATCAAGGACCATGAAGAAATGTGTTCAAAATGATAATAACAATGAAGACGAGGAATGTGAAACATTTCAAGTGTCGAAGTTCAAGGATACCTAAGAAGCGCATGTTGGATGTCGAATATGATAGGGACAATGAAATGCAACAGTATAAAATAAGAGGGATTATTCAATCTTGTGAACTAGTAGGTGGAGGAATCAATCGCATTGGCATTACTACAAGAAAAATGAATGTTTGTCTCTAGCTTAAAATTTTAAATTGTTGATCTTCAATCCCTCAATTTGAAAAGCCATATTTGAACTTGTAAAATAAAATTCTTGAATATATTACTCTTGTGGACTCTGATAAAACAATTGTGACAGTTGTAAACATAAATATATAAAGATTTTTATTCCTATTCCTATATGGGGCCATACATGCAGGAAACTGAATGATATATCTAACTAAGAGTGAGGTAAAATGTATCGAAAGAACCAATCAAAATAAGGCTATGTAATTGAGAAAAATACATGAAATTGTGAGTTATATTGAAGATTTGGCAGTGAATTATTTGTCAATAAAGTTGCAACCTTATCAATTGAAAGTGAATCCTTTGAGTTCACCAAAAAGGTATGACAGACTCCCTTTGATTATGACCACTACCAAGTTGAAATCTACCACTCAGCAACCAACCTACATTAGTTGTTGTTGAATCTAGAGACCTTCACGAGGATCACAATAGTGAATTGCTCAAATGGTGGTCCAATCACTTTCAAGGTAAACAAGGGTTACAACCTTATCATTGGGAAATGAATCCTTTGAGTTTACCAAAAAGGTATTACAAACTCATTTTGATTATGACCACAACCAAGTTGAAATCTAACATTCTGCAACCAACCTACTTTAGTTGTTGTTGAATCCCAATAGCTTCACGAGTATCATGACAACGAACTACTCAAATGGTGGCCCACTCACTTCCAAAACATAATTAGGACACATCAAGGGCTTGGATTACAAATTAAGATAGCATAATGACCACCTCTAATACAAATGATGGATAAATGTAATTATGAATCTGGAGGAAGATAACATAAAAGATATAGTTTATAATCTTAGATAATGTGAATATGGAAAATAATAATGACTACCTTATGGCTCATTGGCTCTATGAAACTTTGGAAACAAGAAAGTACGAAGCTACTCTTAATCACACAAAGAGAGTGTTTACATCGAAGAAGAGAAGCATTTACCCTCTGATTACCTAAATCACTTTCCAATAAGAAATCAAACTTCAAAGTAGTTTGACAACTATCTAGAGACTCATAAACATAAACATATACCGAAGCAAAGCAAACATAGGCTCCAATATGACGTATGTCCATATTGCTCATACTTGGGTACAATTGTCGATGTGATCAGATGATGTTCTAAATGCATTGATGAATATGAAGCCATGGCCAGTGGAAAGTAATCAGTGCATAGTAACAGTTAACGAAACCCAATTTTCCAAACCACATTAGGGATAAGTGGATTTACAAAGAAAAACATATTCAATTATTATATGGGTATTGGAGTGGTAACCAGCCAGGTCCTAGAAACAGCTTGTAACGTTGTAGGGATGTGTCATGACAAATGCCAAAATTGGTCCTACAACCCTCCAAAGTGGACTTTGAACCACAAGATTTCATTGCTGGCCCTAACAATATCAAAAGCGAGAAGCCAATGCAACAAGAAAACATATGGATGTAAAGTTGATGCTCCAGATCCTATTCCACCAATTTAGGGATGGGGAGGGCCTCACAATAATGACAAGAAAATTTAAAATCTTATCTCAACAACAAATTCAATCAGGCTAAAGAAAACTAGGAAAAAAACAACTAATACAAAAAAAAAAAAAAAAAAAAAATTAAAAGTCTACATTTTTTATGTTTGGGTTATATAAAAGGGTTTGAGACTCCCACCAAGATTTTTGTCAGGATTGCAATTCAAAATCATCAAGTACTCATAGAACTTGACATCAAAAAAAAAGTGTATACCACTCATTCCCTTCATACAACACACCAATAATTTTTGAGACTTCGTCGAGGTCTGCCTTCCATTCCCCGATGTCTATGCCTTCGCGCAAGTGAACTTCAAATGCTTATGCATAAGGTGCTCTCTCAATGTGGTAAAGATATGGAAGATGAGCATAATAATACACCAAAATAATCTTAGTGTGTCGCTCATGGTGTGATGTCAAAATCCAATGCAACTCATCCAAACACCAACACAATTCAACATAATGCACACTAAAAATGGTAATACGAATGGAGGAGCTCTAAATGGATCTAAGGATTACAAGGAAGAGAGAATGTTCGATGTAAATATCCTCCTTATCCAAAAATACGTGGATCCGATGAGAAGCAAGGTGATTATAGATGCGGTTAGTTCAAGAAATAAGCAAAAAGAATAGTCAGCATGTAACACAAATGTAGACACAATGGAGGGAAACTCCCTGAACATGAAAGAATGAACCGTGGAAATTAAAAAGCAGCCTCAACACGCAAAGAACTACATTGCATAAGAATTTCATTAAATCGATATCACATGGTAGAAATATATTCGCAAGTGAAATAATGAACAAATGAATGCATGGTGAGCATAGATTAGTCAGATAGATGACGAAAAGCTACAATACTTTTCAAAATTCCTTCAAGAAAAAAACACCTATCAACATGATTAGTAGATTTTTTTGTAAGTAAGTAGAACAATATATTAATTTAGGAAAATAGAGTGTACATAGTTGCAACAGAGCCCTAAGACCTTCCCACAAAAGACAAGCATAGAACAAGTCAACATAGCTAGATGCATGTAGATTGCTACAATTCAGACTTACGGGATAAAAAGGATTTCAAAACCTGCCATGAAAGTTGACACAAAAAAAATTGTCCCCAAAAGACTTAATTGAATTTGAAAAGACCAAACTAAACTGATTACATGGATTCTTGAGAAAAACACAAACTTTATTGAAAAAATTTGGGCATTTTCCACCCGAGAGAAGTCGACTGTGTTTGTGCTAAGAGGGATATATTTCTATAGAAGGATTGCATCTTGGGCCCTTCATGGTGAATGAATGGGAGCTACGCTCTCGACTTGAAATCAAGGATACCAACGCTCGAAATCAAGGAATGCAAGAGAGCGTGTGGTATAGCGACGGTCGATCATAATTAGGCTGGGAAAGATCTACCTTTAAGTGATATAGGGGTGGAGCCAACAATTTTTTGTCTAGTGAGGCTCCACCACCTTAACATTTATGATCATGGTGACACACCATTCGAGGTAATAAATTACTAGTTTGAAGTATCTTAAAATCTGAACATTTATTCAACCCATATTTAAAGATAAACTCGTAATATAGCTACATCCTAGAAGTTCAAATTCGATGTTTTTCCTTCTCCCCAAAATTCATTCAAAAGAGCTTGTTATTTTCAGATATAATCAAGGCCCCCCTAGCCTCACTCATTCCAACATTGTTTCGAGAAGCGTCATCAAAGAATCCACGGGATCTAAATTTATGAACCTCTATGTCTTACACCCTTTTGTGTTAATTTTTATTATCTTGTTTCCAATAAAATAAATATTCCCCATTGACCTCATTGTAAATCATCACATGACAAAATATATTATCTTGGAAAACTGAAGCATTACAAACTAGCCAAATTCACCATAAGACAAATTTTGATAAGAAATGATGTTCCTACCTTGTACCTCACCCTCCATCCAAGTTTTCAAAGCCTCTTTGAGATATGCACCATCCCATTATCCTTTCCCCACTTTAATCCTACTTACAACAAACCACGCTTCCTTTATGAAGTGGCATGTAAGGAATAAGTGAGTGACACTTTCCTCTTGTTCTTTAGAATGTAACACACAAATTCCAAGGATATGGCTGGCTCTTCTTTGTGGGTTATCCCAAATAATAAGTCTTGTTCGGCATTAACCATGGTATAATCCTTATCTTTATGGATTTTTTCAGTTCCACAAGATGTGCCATATCCACTCTTCCCTTGCCTCGTCATTTTTAATTATTAATGCTTTGTAGCCAATATTGATCTTATCCCAACCTTACTTGGACCTCCTGGTTTCTTTGGGGCCAAAACTATCAATCCATGATAATATATCAACCTTATTATTGTTTTATTTAGGATAGCTCGGAAACTTATCCATTCAAATTGTCAATCACCTTCTTAAACTAACTCCTATGTTTTCCTCCAACTTTATGACAAAATCCCTTTGTCTTCTTTGTCATAAACATCAAAAAATGAAATACATTTTCTTGTGAATGAAATAATTGATAATTCCTTGTAACTTTGTCCCCCAATACAAGGGTATGTATTGACTTGAACCCTTTGACCACCCCTATAAACCAAGCTAGGTTATCCCCTGTCATATTGAAATATAAATCATTTTCCTTCGAGATATGGATTCCCCCACTTTCCTCATTACTTGGTTCTCTAATCCATTCTTAAATATTTAAAGGTGACATGCACTTTTCTTTCAACACATTTTTCTAGACACCATTGGTTTCCATCGTCCTTTAAACCCCTTTAGTAACCATGGCTATTTTAGAGAAATTATTTGAACTATTTAACAACCATCCTCTAATACATTTAATCTTTTTTAATATTTATCATCTCATCGATGCGACACTTAGTTTGTCCTTTATTCCAACCCGTCAGTACCTAAAGCATGTATTCCTCCTTGTTCAATATGAAAACTAGAGGATCCTCAATAATACTTTTTACTAGGGATAATATTCCTCCTCTGGAAAACCACCTATTTCATCATGATTCAATATTGTTATCCAAGCATTCATATATCCACATTTTGTCCCCCATTGATTAATAATTTTCTTTCACATGGAAGCCTAATTATTCCATGCATTATCCAAAAAGTTTTAGTTGGAAATTAATAGTTGATTTCATAAGTTGAATATAAGGATCCTCCGATCTATGTCAAACAATAATATATTTTAAAGGTTCATTTGCATAGCTTAAACTAAGCAAAAAAGTTGGAAATCCCTATCTAAAACTCTAATTTCCATCACAATGGCATTCCCAAATAGTAGAACATGATCAACAAACAACATATGAGTGATAGATAAGTCTCTAGTTACCTTAACCCATTTAAGATGTCCTTATATATTCAAATGGATAAGAAGTATATTATGTCCTTCAACCACCAATAGAAACAAAAGAGGCGAGATAGGGCATCCTTTCTTGAGACCCCTTTAGTGTTTGAAAAAACTAGTGGCTCGTGGGTGCTCCATTAATCGAAACTACATAACAAATAGTGGAATAATATTCATCAATCCATTTTATCACTAACATATTGAACCATGTATGGATGATGATAAGTGTCATATAGGTCCAATTTACTTTGTATGAATCCTAGGAAAGATCCATTTTTATTATTGGATACTATAATATTTTCCTTTTGATATAGTTCATGGACTCTTATGCCACTCCAACAACATCAAATATTGAACTACCATGTAAAAAATCAAAATATTCTTTAGTGGTAATGCTCAATAGATTTGGCTTTAGTCTTATTTAAATTAACTTGGTTATAATGTTGTAGATAGAATTGAATAAGGATATTGGTATAAATAAGACAAAAGAGGGTGGGATATTCACCTTAGGTATGTTGGCATTAAAATTTCAATAGAAAGGACCCAACATGTTCTCCTTTTTGCTAGATTCTTCAACCATTGTGTGAATTTCCTTCCACAATACTTCAAAGAATAGATTGAAAAACTCAATGATCTAACCATGTGGACCTTGTGCCTTATGGTGTTAAAGTGATCCATTAATTCATCTTTCTCAAGTTGTGCCATGCTATTGTCATTCTACTCTTGATTTACTAGCTTGTTGAATATTGAAAGGATTGATGTTATTTAAATTATGCCTCTCCCAAACTCTGATCTCTTTGTAATCACCAGTAGTTACCTCTTTCATCTCTACAAAACCTAAGTGCTCATTTCCATTATAATCTTGTATCCCTCGAATTACATTATAGGTTGTTCTTACATGAACATGTCGATGGAAAGATTTGGTATTTTAATCTTCTTACCTTAACCTAGACCTCTATTTCTCCATCTTTCCTTTGTCTCTTTAAATATATTCAATAACCTTGTCTCTTCTCATATGGTCATATAATGCTTCTAGTTTTACTTAATTCCCTCTAATCTTCCTTCCGTTGGATTGTTTTTCTTCACTGTCCATTATGGCCTTGTCAATCTCTTTGATTTATTTAAATGGAGAGGATGCATATAATAATATTTAATCCTTAAACAAAGGGATTTAATTATTTTCTAAGGCAAAAAGCAGTGAATTTTAATGTTGAAGGGGTCTTCTCAACTTTAGATTGTAAATGTAGGATAAGAGGAAGCTAGTTAGAGTTTCCATTATATCCACATAGGATCTATAGTGTCAAATACTCATCAATAGGTTATCTAATATCAAGAACCTATTTAATATACTTATTAGTCCTCTCTTGTTTGGTGATTCCTTCAATCAAACTTAAGTTCAATATGTTCCATATCAAATGCACCCTTTTCCCTCAATCCCTTTTTTCTCAAATAAATGAGAGAATAAAACTACCAATGCATCTTCCCTTCCTCTTCCCAAATTTAGCATCATTTCATCAGTAAATCCAATTCCCTCCGCACTCCAAATCATATGTTGGGAATGTTTTTTCTTTTAGAATAGTTAACCAATGCTCTTTTGTATTATCCATAATTGTTGGAAATTTTCACCTTTGTTTTGTTATCTTGAATCTACATAGTACAAATTATGTTTGTATAAAAAAACCACAATATTTCATTCAACAATATGGGTTCCTTTTCCCACTACTAATCCTTGTGATCACCACATGCACTTGTAGATACAAAATATCATCCTAGTAGTAGGACATGAAGAGGATCCACCATATCCAAGTTGTTTTTTAAAATACTATCTTGAATGAAAAAGTCATCTAGATTGTACTTATCACTAACCTCTTACGAGAGTTCTTATTTCAAGATGCTCCCATACCCCTCATGTTAATGGAGATATAAATAATTTCTTACCCTTTTGAGATTCCATCCTTGCTATACGGGTCTTTTTAATAGATTTTTGTATCCCCGAATGAACTTCTTCATCTTCTTGTTATTTTTCCTATTGTAGGCAACAATTCATCCCTGGTTGGGATTCTATTACTTTAAATTTGGATTTAGATCCATTCCTCCCTTCCCAAAAATTACATTTTCTATTGAATCTTCCTTTGATTTTTTTTCATATAATTTAGTATCATATGGGGTATAAATGGAATAAGATCCACCCTCTATTCCTTGTTTTGTTGATGAAATTTCCTCTAAGTCTTCTATTGTCACCACAATCCTTCCCTTGCTTTATAAGCAATTTTCTACGAGAGGTTTCTTAGTGAGAATATTAGCTCTCTCCAAATACTTGATCCCTTAGTTGTTAATAAGCACTATATCTAGAAATATCTTTGTTTGAGCATTATGGGCATCCTCCATAATACAATTTTCCTTTTCATGCCTTTTCTCCAAGCACTATGGATCTTGAACTTCATATGGATAGAAAGATTAACCATCATATACATCTTTACCCTTTTTTGTTAAGATATTTAAACACTTAAGAGTTAGTTAGCTTCAACTCGGTCATATGTGTATTTAGTTAAGTGTGTTTCCAATTTGAAGCTCATGATTATGTTTTAGACATTAAGTGATCCAATGGTCCATCTTCTCCTTAATATTAATGACACTTGATATGTGGCTTAGCATCCAATTGGGAGTGATCTTTATTTAAATAGCATAGAAGGTCATTTGATGACGATTGATTGTTAAGAGATGCTCATGTAAATAATTCACTTTTCATTAATACACTGCCTCAAGTTATCATATTATATAGGGTCATGGACTATTTCCCTCTTTAAGGGTTTTAACCGCATATACACTTTGTGTATTGAACTTCAATCTATTTGTGTGAGTGGTTGCCTTAAGGTGTTTGACCTATGTGAACATAACCAATTTATTGAACGTGGTATTGGAGCTCCTATGAAGGCATGCTCATGTTGTTGTTTAAGGTCCTAAACTGGATCATTGCATGCAACATATAACTTTTAGATTTCGTTGTTTCTAAACATTTTTCGACAGGGTGAACCACTCCAATATGTATAGAGTGTTATTTCTCGTTGGAACCCCTTTTTTATGTAAAAAAGGTTTTTGTTTTCTCTAGATATTATCATTTATATTAGATCCAGAGGTATATAGTTTCATTTTTTTAAATTCTTTAAATTTATCATTTTAGTTTTTCTATTTATATTTCCAATTTTCTTCCTTTTCAATATGTGTATGTTATTGAAGGATTTTTTTCGCTCCAAGAAACTGTTTCAAATTTTTTTCAACAGCCTGGTCTTCGACTCTCAATGCAAGCTTTCTTGTTTGTTGTGCAGGTGTTACGGAGAGAAATTCCTATGGCTTGGGGTACCACAACAAATAGCTTGACTCCAGAAATCAGTTATTTTCTATATACAAGAGAAACCAAATATCTAACACTAAAGGATCTCAATTCGTACCTTATTTCGGACTGTTGATGTAGATCCCTATTGAGCTTTCCAACTCCAGCTTGTGTTAGACCTACTCTAGCATATATATTCAATAACATATAAGCATTTAAAAGCATCGATGGATCAAATAATCATTCAAATACACAGTATTAGACATGAAAATATATTTCTATTGATATAAAACAGAGATTACAATAGTGACAACCTCTGTCGGCACATCTGTGAATCAGAGAAACTGAGTCCCCCACTTGGGCCTCCACCACTTCAATCCTCCATCTCTCGATAGCAAGCTCATAGGCAAAGGTAAGCTTGGGAAGAACACAAAGTGCTCCAAGGGACAAAGGGATGCAGACTCAAGTATAAGCTCTGACAACAATGGACTATAGTTTTCTTGCTCTTCAATTCCTCCTCCTTCAATGTATCCAAAGGGTTCCTTATATAGATTTTCAATGGGGTAATGGAAGGTCGAATCCGAGCGATCTTAAGGAATATGGAAGGTCAAGAGACAAGTGACTCGGATCCACATCAAGGAAAACTCCAAAATCATTTGGCCTTTTGCACACATCCCGATGTACGCGGTTTTAAGGGTCAAACCCGCGTATATACACGAGAAAGGGATTAAAAGTCGTGTATGGAAATTATTGCATGTTTTTAGGGATGATATTGGAAACATCAAAGGTACAAAAATGGTCCATGGGGTCTAAGGAGTCTACAGAGGGATAGAGAAGGCCATAAAAGTGTGATTCACCATGTGTGGTAAAATCAGCTATAACAGATGCCCCCTAATGTGTGAGGTCTGAGGGGTCATATGATGGTCGAAATACATTATAAGTCCATCCCAGAAGTGGAGTGATGAAGAACCCAGTGGAAGAACCAGCCATCCAATTAGTAAAATACAATGATCAAACTCTGCACATAACTGCAAGTAGATGTAGCAGTCCCGAATACATAAGAGTACAATGGCCATGAATAGGCATGATACAAAATATGACATGTGTGGTCATCGCCACGTACAATATAAATAGCTCAGAATCTCCATGATGAAGATATACAAAGGATCATGATCTCCATGAAGGTTGAATATATCTGACATATACTGGAATCAAGTCACGAGAGCTGAAATCTCATGAACATTGGCATGATCAAGGAGGTAGCATATATGATATGCCACCAATCTGGAAGGTCTTCGACACAAACCGCTACGAGTACATGTCCTACTGTGTGAATAGAGGTGTCGAGGTTGAACATAGTAGTCCATCGTCTGATCACCGATCATTGATGTATACCGTTAACAGACGTGAGATCACCCACCGATGATGATAATGGGAATCAAGGTACTAGAGTGCAAACTAACAAGTGTGAATAAATGTGTCCACAGCGGAGTCGCCAATTCTGTTACAGAGAGAAATTCCTATGGCTTGGGGTACCACAAAAGACATCTTGATTCCAGAAATCAGTCCTTTCCTATATGCAAGAGAAACCAAATATCTAACACTAAAGGATCTCAATTCGTACCTTATTCTGGACGGTTGATGTAGATCCCCATTGAGCTTTCCAACTCCAGCTTGTATTGATAAATTGTTATCTCAACACTCAGCAAACAAGACAAGCATGCTATATATAATTGTGTTAGACCTACTCTAGCATATATAATCAATAACATATAAGCATTTAAAAGCATCCATGGATCAAATACTCATTTAAATACATATTATTGGACAGGAAAAGATATTTCTATTGATATAAAATAGAGATTACACTAGTGACAACCTCTGTCGGCACGTCTGCGAATCGGAGAAACTGAGTCCCCCACTTGGGCCTCCACCACTTCAATCCTCCATCTCTCGATAGCAAGCTCACAAGCAAAAGGCAAGCTTGGGAAGAACACAAAGTGCTCCAAGGGACAAAGGGATGCAAACTCAAGTATAATCTTTGGCAACAATGGACTATAGTTTTCTTGCTCTTCAATTCCTCTCCCTTCAATGTATCCAAAGGGTTCCTTATATAGCTCTTCAATGGGGTAATGGAAGGTCGAATCTGAGCAATCTCAAGGCATATGGAAGGTCAAGAGACAAGCGAATCGGATCCACATCAAGGAAAACTCCAAAATTATTTGGCCTTTTGCACACATCCCGATGTACGCAGTTTTAAGGGTCAACTCGCGTATAAACGCGAGAAAGGGATTAAAAGTCACGTATGGAAATTATTGCATGTTTTTAGGGATGATCTTGGAAACATCAAAGGTAAAAAAAATGGTCCATGGGGTCTAAGGAGTCTGCAGAGGGACAGGGAAGGCCATAAAAGTGTGATTCACCATGTGTGGTAAAATCAGCTGTAACAGATTCCCCCTAATGTGTGAGGTCAGAGGGGTCATACGATGGTCGAAATACATTCTAAATCCATCCCAGAATTGGAGTGATGAAGAACCCAGTGGAAGAACCAGCCATCCAATCAGTACAATACAATGATCAAACTCTGCACATAACTACAAGTATATGTAGCAGTCCCGAATACATGAGAGTACAATGGCCATGAATAGGCATGATACAAAATATGACATGTGTGATCATCGCCACGTACAATATAAATATCTCAGAATCTCCATGATGAAGATATACAAAGGATCATGATCTCCATGAAGGCTGGAAATATCTGACATGTACTGGAATCAAGTCACGAGAGCTGAAATCTCATGAAAACTGGCACAATCAAGGAGGTAGCATAATGAGATGCCACCAATCTAGAAGGTCTTCTACACAAACCACTACGAGTACATGTCCTACTATGTGAATAGAGGTGTTGAGGTCGAACATAGTAGTCCATCGTCTGATTACCGATCATTGATGTATACCGTTAACATACGCGAGATCACCCACCGATAATGAAAATGGGAATCAAGGTACTAGAGTGCAAACTAACAAGTGTGAATAAATGTGTTGAGGTCAAACACTTGAGAGAATCCATCGATCAGGGGACATTGATGTATTCCCAAAAAACTGTTGATGGCGAGAGAACCTGCCACTGATGACTACAAGTCTCAAGGCACTCAAAAATGACTCTAGATTCCTATCCCATAATATATCATTTGAAGTCGATGGGATGAAATCCAATGGAAGGAGGGCATTAAGGCATCCCCCATCATCCAACATGAGGTACTCCGCAAAGCTGTATAATGTGGAAGGACTCGATCCTAATGTGCATGAACCAGTAACCGTACCGGGAATGGCTGACATGCAAAGTCAAGATAATTGAGGAATGGTCGACTCAGGTTTCAACTTCCTTCGAACAAGAGCATAAAGGTGAATGGTGACTGAATGTAGGCACCACAGACTTGATATACAAAACTGGGACATCTCTGCGACACAGGAGGCATCGACAGAGGCTCCATAGGAACTGGAAGCTTAACCAGTCGGTGGAGATAAACTCAGAGAAAAAAGTACAGCTCCTAAAGTCAAACTATTAACCCAACCAACGGATGTGATATACAGTGCTCTGTTCGAAGGCGACACGACTCGACTGCTACCAAAGATAACATATTTTCTTGTCCGGATTTTTGGTTTTTTTATTTTTTTGGACTTTTTCAAATATTTTGAAAAGCTTGAAAAATTATAAAAGTGCTTTATAGTTATAGACTAGGAGGAGACGAGTGTCAAGGGACAAACAAACTAGTTCCAAGCAGTGGAACATACCTATGCTCAATGTAAGGACATATGTGTAAGATAGCGACACTCGGGGGAAAGTCCCCTCCCGGTAAAAATCAGGAATCAAGATGCAAAGGATATATAAAATGGCTCTGCGTGGCTAGACATGAGACAAGCTCGGGCTATATGGCTGATACTCAAAGTCAGGGAAGCCGGCATAAGGCTCAATGAGGTAGGCAAAGCTCATGATAATGCAATTACAACTTGACATAAGGGAGTCCCAGGGAAATGGCCAGCATAAAGATCAAGAGGAGTACGAGTCTCTTACACAAAGTCATAGCGATACTATACAAAGGACTCCCAGACCTAAGAGAGGACTCACAGCACGGGTACCAAATACAAAGGGGAGCTAACTAGGACACCCATGTATAGGAAAGCTCTACCATTCACATAGTACCACTTCTAACAACAACATGAAGATTACGTGATACCATGGAATGGGTTCGTACCTAAGGTTAAAATGAAACAGTCATAAGGTCATGCAAAATGCAAGCGGATGTGAAATCCTAACCTATATGCCATTTTAGCCATAATACCTGTGATAGGAATGAACGGGTCGAAACCTCAGAGAGAGTGTACAAAAGCTGGACCCTACATGACAACCATATTAGTCCAAAACAACCCAAAATAGTCAATAAAGAATCCAAACTATAGGATATATGGATGAATGATCATGACAACTGCACCCAAAGGAAACAATGTGATGAACGATGGGACATAAAAAGGAGAGTAAGGTGTAGACCCAACGTTCATGCATCCACTACCACCCCCATGAGGGTGACCACCGATGTAAAGACCAAGATAATGGAGTCAACATCCTCCACAAATGGAGTAGAGGGAGGAATGTGACCACTCCCAAATCTATGAGCACGGTAAGGGGTTGTGATGCCCCTAAGTCTGACACCAGGGTCCATACTAGGACCAAGGACGGGCGATAGGATACCAGGTATGCCAAATATAAAAGGACCCAAACTCAAGAGAGCATAAATATACTCAAGTAACCGCGATCCCAAAGGCCAACTAGCACACAGAGCACACTCCTAAGAAAATCTACAACCAAAATACAAGCAAACCAAGGGGAGGATATGCGAGCTCCTGAATGCAGCAGGTATGTCTCGCCTAGGAAAGGCTCGAAACTCCCATACACTACAAGTGGAGGTACGTAACCAATTATAGTGGCCCTCAGCTTCAACGCATAAAGCAACTGTGTTATCCGACCTCTACTTGGCCAGGACACTCATAGAATAGCCTCTGCAAGTACCCCCTATGATACCTAGGTAAGGCAAATAAGGTCACCTCAATACAACCAATGCTCAGGCAGATAATCGCAGGCAGGATTGACCGTATGGGCAGGGTAGCAAATCTCAAAACTCTCAAAAGAGCCCCCATATACGAATACAATCTTGGAAATATCTCCGGTGCTACTCAGTTACAACCAGGGGTCATCCCAATCATAACCGCTCACATTGCCTCGTGCTTAACTCCCTTGTAGGAGGAGGATCCTGAGAAACACTAATTATACCAAGGAATTTCACACTCTCACCTGGACAGACACATACATGTTTCATTTAGTGGTCTTGGAGAATATACTCACAATGAACTATTCCAAGACCCTAAAACCTAATCTTGTTGGTGTACCCTATCAAAGAAAATAGTGTAATCCATTTTAATTAAGCATTGATTTTATTGGCTTTATTACTCAAAAAAGGTAGATGATCGTGTAACCAATGGTGTTATGACGCAAACATGAAGTAAAGTCACAAAAATCTAGATTCTGGGTTCGATCCCCAGTGGATTCGCCAATTCTGCTACGAAGAGAAATTCCTATGGCTTGGCGTACCACAACAGACAGCTTAACTCCAGAAATCAATCCTTTCCTATATGCAAGAGAAACCAAATATCTAACACTAAAGGATCTCAATTTGTACCTTATTCCAGACGGTTGATGTAGATCCTCGTTGAGCTTTCCAACTCCAGCTTGTATTGATAAATTGCTATCTCAACACTCAGCAAACAAGACAAGCATGCTATATATAATTGTGTTAGACCTACTCTAGCATATATAATCAATAACATATAAGAATTTAAAAGCATCCATGGATCAAATACTCATTCAAATACACATTATTGGACAGAAAAAGATATTTCTATTGATATAAAACAGAGATTACAATAGTGACAACCTCTGTCAGCACGTCTAGGAATCGGAGAAATTGAGTCCCCCACTTGGGCCTCCACCACTTCAATCCTCCATCTCTCGATAGAAAGCTCACAAGCAAAAGGAAATATTAGGAAGAAAACAAAGTGCTCCAAGGGACAAAGGGATGCAGACTCAAGTATAAGCTCCGGCAACAATGGACTATAGTTTTCTTGCTCTTCAATTCCTCTCCCTTCAATGTATCCAAAGGGTTCCTTATATAGCTCTTCAATGGGGTAATGGAAGGTCGAATCCGAGAAATCTCAAGGCATATGGAAGTTCAAGAGACAAGTGACTCAGATCCACATCAAGGAAAACTCCAAAATCATTTGGCTTTTTGCACACATCCCGATGTACGCGGTTTTAAGGGTCAAACCCGTGTATATACGCGAGAAAGGGATTAAAAGTTGTGTATGGCAATTATTGCATGTTTTTAGGGATGATCTTGGAAACATCAAAGGTACAAAAATGGTCCATGGGTCTAACGAGTTTGCAGAGGGATAGGGAAGGCCATAAAAGTGTGATTCACCATGTGTGGTAAAATCAGCTATAACAATAGGCTCGTTGTTTGCTTCTCTCATCATGCTGGAGTTTGGAGTAGTTGTTGTGTAGCTAATAATTGCTCATTGACTGTGTCTGTTCTCCCTATTTTGTAAATTTAGAGGATCTTGCTCCTTTTTTTATCCAAGATTTAACGTTGGAGGCTGGATCTAGTGCTTGCTCGCCTGGTTTTTGGAGGTCATTGGTAGCTTTTACTAGTGAATCAGTTTTGTGAGAATTCCCTGCTTCTAGTGGTAGCGTATCACTTGAAGTGTGGATTCTAGTGCTTATGCATATTAGATCATACATTATGTTGCTTTGGCCTGCCTGTGTTGGGTGGCCTTCAGTGTGATCCCTTTCTCAGCTCAGCTGGTCCATTTTTGTTGTTATTCTGTTTTTTCTCTCTTTCTTGCTCAGGAAATCTTAGTTTTCTCTCCAATGGAAGCTGGTGGGGTCCTTCCTCCTCCTCTCTCACCTGAACTGGAAGCATTCCAACATTTGGTTTCCTCCTGTGGTAAGAGGAAAGGCAGACCTTCATAGAGATTTGTGAAGAAGGTCGACATCCCCACTGTTGAATTTCCTGCTGATCAGATCTGCCAATCGGCTTTAAATCTTGTTGAATGTGGTATGATTGGTCAATTTAATGGCCTTTGGCCTTCTCCCAAGGCTATTGATGGTTGGATCCAAAGAAACAGGAGGCCTTTATTTTCTGAAGGCATTCCAAACCACTTTATTGGTAAAGGATTTTTCGTCTTTGTGTTTGATTCTGTTGAAGACCGTAAACTCATTTTCCATAATGGTCCTTACTTCATGGGCCCTTAGGGTCTCTATTTAAACCAATGGACCCCGGATTTTGATCCAACCCAAGATGTTTCATCCGCGATTCCTGTCTGGGTGAGGATTCCTCATCTTCCTTTGCACTGCTAGAACTCAGATTCTTTAGAAGCCATTGGGAACAAGCTTGGTAAATACATTGACAGGGTAGACCGAAAAGATCAATATTCGTGTGCTAGGATTTGTGTTGAAGTTGATTTGGACATTGGATTGCCAGAGGCAATCAAGCTAACAATAGTTGAATGGTATTACATCCAGGATTTGGACTACAAGCAAATCCCTTTTAAGTGTCGATTATGCCATGGTTATGGACACTTTGCCCGTAATTGCAAAAAAAAATCAGCCGAGGAACTTGATCATGAGAAAGATAAACAATGGACACAAGTCCAGAAATATGGAAATTTAAATCAGAATGGTAGAACGAAAGGTAAGGAATGGAAATTTTTGAAAGGGGAATCCGTTACGGGGAAGAAGGTTGTTGAAAATCCCATAGCTCCCTCCAATCATTTTTTCGTCTTAAATTCTCAATAGGATCTTGAAGAAGTGGAATTACAACACCTTGAAGAGCAGGTAGATGTTCTTGTAGTTACTTCAAAATCCATGGTACACGTTGGAGAAGATCTACCCAGTGTTGCTGAAACTCTACAGCATGACCATTCCCCAAACAGAGATAAGACAACCCCTTCTTATGCAAACATAACTAAAAATAAACTGGACGATAGCTCTGGCTCCTCTGAAGATGACTCCATTGACCAACCTTTGAAAAAGGCAAGCAAGAAGTCTCGTAAGGAGACACGAGAGGAAGAGGCTGATAGGATAAAAATGCAGGGTAGTCATTCCACCATTGAAATGTCGTTTGGCAGAAGTAAGAGGACTTAGCCCTCTAAGGGAGTCATCACTCCCTCCCTCTCAGGTAAATAATGTAGACCATCTCTTGGAATTGTAGGGGGTTGGGGAATCAATCCAAAGCAAAAGCAGTAAATAAAAGCATTTCTCTCTACTTTTCCATTTTCCAATCTTCCTTGTTGCTTGCTCCTAAGTCTATTTCTTCTCAGATTTCCAAACTTCTTTGATATTTTGTCTAGAATAGAGGCAAAGGAAACCAGAACAAGATGCATCTGGTGAGTTGGGATATCCTTAAAAGGCCTATTTCAGAAGGTGGACTTCATATCCAAGATCCTGGTTTGGTGAATCTATCGTTGGGTGGTAAAATCATCTGGCAGTTATACGTGGATAAAAATCAACCTATGAATTTGATTTTTAGGAAGAAATATATGAAGGGTGGCTCTTTAAGAAACTTATCAACTTCTATCACTCTCCCTAGCACAGCTATCTGGAATTCTTGCAGAAGAAGTATCGATAAATTCAATCTACAACTTTACAGAATCCCTGGAAATGGAAAGAGGATTCTTCTTTGGGAGGATAAAATTTCAGGAAACTCCCCTCTTTCCTCCGTCATCCTGCTTGAAGAGATCAAGAGTTGGTTAAATAACAAAGGTCTGATACATTTGGCTGATATATGCTCATGGGATAGCGTTTGCAACTGGGCAGGATGGTATTTTCTTGAGCTCCATGCACATCTTAGCTCTCAAAAAACTCTTTTGCTCTCCTCCCTAACTAGTCTTGCTCCATTTCATTGCTCCCTTTGAGACAAATGGGGATGGGGAAAGACCGAAAACTACTCTTCTGCAAAAGGTTACTCTAAATTACAAGATTCTCTTCCTTCAAGTGTGTCCCCCACAACTTGGAAATTGGTCTGGTCCTCCAACTGCATTCCCAAGGTAAATTTTTTACATGGTTGATGATGCACAATAAAGTGTTGACAGGTGAGAAATTGCTTAAGCATGGATTCTATGGGCCCTTTCAATGTTGTTTTTGTAATTCTCCCTCAGAGTCGACAAACCATCTTTTAATTGATTGTGAATTTTCTAAATCAGTTTGGGAACTTGTTCTTCTCGGCTCACAAACCACTGTTACAGGCTCTTCCCCTGTTATCACTTTTTTTGTTTCCTAGATTGAGCATTGTCTAAAAAAATTTGATAAGTCTTCTAAGTGTTTTAAGATTTGGCTGCTGATTCCAATGTGTGCATGGTGGAAAATATGGAACTCTAGAAACAAATGGATTTTTAACAATCAACCTACGACCCCTCATATCATGGCCAACATTATCAAATCACTAGTTGTTGAATCTGTTGGAAGCTTAACGTCCTCTTCCCTGTTGCCCTCTGAAATTTTAACTTGGCTAGGACCCATTTCATTACAAAAGAGAAATTTGAGTTGCGTCAAACCTGTCAATCTCTCTCCCTGGCAGTTTCGTGGTAATGCTGATGCTTTTCAGCAATTGTGGACAAGTTCCTCTTCAGCAATAATATTTTTTGATGGTGCATCCAAGGGAAATCCTGGGATCTCTAGAGCTGGGGGTGTGGTTTTCTCTCCTGATAGGTGGATTGAATCCAGATTTAGCTGGGGCCTTGGAATCATGTCAAATAATCAGGATGAATGTTACATTCTCCTCATGGTATATCAAATTGCAAAGGAAAAAGGATACAAGTCAATCCTAATTTTTGGCGACTCTGAGATGTTGATAAAGTATTAAACTCAGTTGATCAACTCAACAATGTCGCCTTGAATAAAATTTTGCTGAGAACTCGGAATATCCAAAAACATTTCAATGGAATTGTATCATTCCACATCATTCGGGATCTAAATCATCTTGCAGATGTCTTGGCTAATAAAGCTTTCCTTCTATCTCAAGGTATCCTCTGCATCAGTGGAGAAACCAACTACTACCATCCAATCCCATAAATTGTGATCCTTTAAGATGTAATTTGCTTATTTTGAGAGATTCATACTTAAACTGTACGAATTAGTACTAATACTCATTTTTTCGAAGCATTTCTTCTGAAGGTGTAAAGGGTTGTTTGGTATTTTCCAGAACATACTAGTATCCTGCCTTAAAAATAAAATAAAAAATTATTTATTTTTGTTATAAAAAAAATATGTGTATGCTATTTCCCTTGAGTCGAATGTCATGATGGGAGCCAAGCACCTGGTATGCTCCAGGGCATGTGGTTGGGCATCGATTCATATCCCTCCCACTACCATGCATTACCCTCTACAGAGCTCTGAGATAATTGTTCCCGTGTGTAGATTGGGCATCCCACCCTAACCTATTGGGGCAAGAAGGACAAGCAACAAGGTAGTGGAGGCTCTTGTAATTATGATTACTCATTTGATTGTGTGGGAAATGGATAACCTACTCTTGTGGGACACCATGTACTAATTGTTTAGAAAGGAAAGCACCAACATGATTTCAAACAAGACAAGCAACTTATTGGCATCATGATGAGGCCAATTGTGCTCCATGTTACATAGGTAATTCTTGAGATAAATTCAACGAGTTCCTCTTTCATGGTTATCCCCCATTAGCTAGCTTGGTGTACACAGGGCACTGAAAATTCAAGACAGTGATATGGAGAGGACTTAGATTGTTGAGAACATGTTTTCAAACACCCTAAGAGTTCGAGGGGAAGATAAATCCATAAACCGTTGGAGGGATATGCAGTGGTGGCTCTTGGGGGCTGATAGAAATTGAGGAGAGTGGGAAGTTCAGATTGTATGAACTTTTCGTCAAACCCAAGAAGCGGTAAGATGAAGCAAGGCTATTAACATATGCCCCACGTCCTATTAGAAGATAGAGAATATGCATAAACATTCAACAATGTGTTTGCTAACATGCAAAGAAAGAATCTGATAGTTTATCCTTTTGTCCAAACAAGCAACAATAATCAAAGTAAGAAACTAGAGATAAGAGAAAAAAACGATACACCGTATATACAAGGTAAAATCCAAAATGGGGAAACATCCACGAGAAGGTACTGTCTTCTTATTCTTATGGAATATCCAATCTTACACTTGATCTCTACTCCACATATGCTTCACAGCTTTTCAAAATCATAAGAATATAATTCTCAACATATTCACAAAGGCTCTCCTTCGCCTCTATTATATAGTTAAAGGTATGGAATAATTACATTGTATACTACATGTGGGATAAATGATTTTCCACCTCCTTATATAATTAATGGCAATAGGAGAATATTACTCCATGATGCATGTGGGATAACTCATTTTACATAATATTAGACTTATTTATGCCTTCCTTTGCTAGATATGTTATTTTACGACATCACACTAGACATCATACACATGTAATGTTAAAATTACACATACCAACACTCCCTATTAATGATGACTAGGGATAACAAGACAAATATGGTGGAGGAATATAGTATTACATTATCATTTCCCCTTGATCACAACTTCCCGCATTCCCAACAAAATTTGAAGATACACAAACTTCACTTATGTCATGGATTTGGTGAAGATATCGACTACTTGGTGTTTAGTGGGACAATACTCCAAACAAAGAACACCATCTACCACAACATATAAAATGTAGTGACGATTAAGGTAAATGTGTTTAGTCTTGGAGTGATACACTAAATTGTATGCAAGTTGAATTGCACCTTGATTGTCACATCTTAATACGATATGATACTTTTAAACCAATCTCATTTCTGTAAGAACATACCAAATCCACACTCCTTCTATAGGTGCTCCCTTAGATTGCTTGTACGTTGATTCACAAGAGGAGAGAGAAAGAGTTATTTACTTATTACTAGACCATGAAATCAGACTTGAAACAAGTTGAATATGTATCATACAATAAACCTTCTATCTGAATAATCCCTCGCCTAATCAAAATATGTATAACTAAGAAGTGAAATTATAGACCTGTTGTAATATAAAACACCATAACGTAATGTCCGCAATAAATATCTAAGATTTCTCTTTGCTACTTTTCAGTGACTTTCATGACGCTTTTGCATAAAACTTGTAACCATGATGACTACAAAAGAGAGATTATAATTGTTTTGTGTCAAATACATCAAACTCCCCACAAGGTGATGATACAATGTGGCATCAACAAGAGGAGTATCACAATCAAATATTAACTTTACACCATACTAAATGACATAGGATAAGGCTTACAATCACACATATGGAACCAAGCAAGTAAATTTGTAGCATACTTAGTTGGAGAAAGTAATGTACTATCAGGAATATCCCAAATATCTAGACCCAATAAATAATGGAATAGGCCTAAATCTGTCATTTCAAATTCATTCTTAAGATTATTCTTCATTTCCTATATAAATGTAGATTGGTTTCTAGTAAGGATAAGATCATCCATATAAAGTACCACAATGAGGACATCATCATCAAAGTTCTTAGCACACGTAATTGGATAAGATACACACTACTTAAAACCATTATTCAAGAAATAAGTATCAATTTTCTCATACCAAGCTCTAGGCAACCTGTTTAAGACCATATAAATACTTGTTTAATTTGCTTACCAAACTTGAAGTTTCAATAGTAATAAAACCAAGTGGTTGTTGCATATAAATGTCTTCATGAATATCACCATTCAAAAACACACAATTGACATCCATTTGGTGTATTTTCCAGTGATAAGATGCACCAAGAGAAAGAATAGTTCTTATTGTGTTCATTTTAGCAAATGGAGAAAAAAAATTAGTATAGCCAACACCTTCTTGTTAAGAAAATAATTTTGTTGCTAACCAAGCTTTACGTCTTTCAATATGTCCTTCTACAATAAACTTTGTTTTATATATCCACTTACATCTAACTAAATTTTCTAGGAGGAAGAGAACAAGAGTCCATGTCTTGGAATAAAGCATACATCTAGCCATTTCAACCAAATTCCTATTTTTCCTTTCAGCTACTTTGTTTTATTGAGGTGTATAAGGACAGTATTTGGATGTTGAATTCCATGCTTATATCAATATGCATTCAATTCATTTTGAAATATCTCCATTATCAATTCTCAAAGACTTAATACTTTTGCCAGATTATTTTTCAACCCTGGATTTAAAATCTTGAAATATTCCAAAGGTTTCTCTTTTATGTTTCAAAAAATAAACCCAAGGTTTGCAACTATAATCATCAATAAAAGTAAGAAAATAGATTTCATGAACAAAGAGGGAGTTTCAGGAAGACCGCAAATATCACTATGAATTAGTTGCAATGGTTCTTTAGCATGCCAATATTTACATTTATCAAACATTTCCTCAATAATGATGTTTACCAAGAACACAACCTTCACAAACACCTTTAGTGCAGGAAATTGAAGGTAAGCGAAGTACCATTTTAGATATAATTAGCATTTTACCATAATTCAAGTGACCTGATATTTCATGCCATAACTTACTTTGTTCATTAGCATGAGCAACATAGTAGTAAAAAGGTTGATTTTTATTTGAATTAAAACTAGTAAACTTATATAATCCAACATTATGGTCAACATGACCTAAAGAAACAATTTGGAAGTTATGTTTGATATATTTTAACACATATTTATCTAGCCAAGCTTCAAATCATATAACCTTTCTGGCATGCACAATAAATAGAAATTAAGTTGATGGGAATTCCTTGAACATGAAACACATCTTCCAAAGTATCATTAGGAACATGGAACATTAACATTACCAGATCTCGTTATTGAAAGTTATTTACCATCGCTTATAGATGTTTTATGTGTTATGTACTTTTTTGTGTCATAAGATTCAAAGTACCATAATCCATTATCCATTACACATTAGAAGAATATTTACTAGATTGAACATAATAGGCACCATAATCCATTATCCATTACACATTAGAAGAATATTTACTAGATTGAACATAATAGGCACACAAGGCTACCTGTTATTCTTTGAGAGACTTCTTCTTAGCTTTAGCAAGTTCACGTCTCTATTTGAAGCAAATATTTTCAGGGCGACTGGGATTTCCACAATACTTACAAGGATTATACACTTTCTTTTATTAGATCCCATGTTGGCAACACTATCATTAGCAAAGTAAGGGGTTGATTGTTGATTATGTGGCTTATATTTTTAATTAAAACTTCTATTAGGATTCTTTTAACCATGTGCCATTAGAGTTTTAATATTAGGTAATTGAACACAAGAAATTAATCTCTCTTACTCACATTTAAAACCTTTAAAAAAATATTCAAAAGAAGGTTTTAAAGTACCTTTAGACATTTCAAGGACCCTATTCCTGGTTTGGGTGAACATATCAAAACATGAAGGTAACTTTTGTTCTACAAGAATAGTAAGAGAATTATCATTTTTCTTGTAATCACTACCACAATTATTTAATTTTTCATTATAGGTTTTAATTCAAAAATAAAATACTCTAATATATCAAATATTTAGGGTCTAACTCATTAATTTTTTTCCAAAATAGTAAGTAGAAACATCATCACCTTTATCAAATAAAGAAGATAGGGTTTTCCATACCTCAGTTAGGTTATCCTCGGCCTCAACATGTAACTGTAAACTATCCAAAATAGCTTATCCAATAAGTCATCTTATTTGATCACATTGATCTTCCCATATAGTTAGGTATTTACAATCGTTTGGTTTCGTTTGATCATCCTTAACTAAGCACCAAAGTAGAAGGCACGCGAAATATTCAAAGAGGCCACTCCAAGTAGGAGAGAATCGCTGGGAAAAAGGGCATGGTTGATTGGATCAACACCCCTAGCTATCTTTATGTTGAAATTAATCCAGCTTCCTTTTCTACCGAGGGTTTCACTCATCAAGATGTAAACAAATGTAGACATTGGACAGACTTGGCGAAGACATATTGAAGCACATAAAAACTCTATGGATCTACCATTGACGAGTGGCGCAATCCAAGGCCTATCTGTGTAAGCATTGATCAAATTCACAAATTTAGAACTAAATCCAAAAGAAACAAGGACTTGATAAAGGAAAGGGAGATTTACTTGATCAAAAGAATTTTTCACGTCAAGTTTGATAATCATTCCTTTCTCCTTCCTTTGGAAACTTGAATGGAGGGCTTCTTGGACTTGAATTACAATATCAACTAAATGCCTGCCTTTTACAAAGCCCCCCTGAAGAGCAAAGATCAACTTGCCAAGCAAGGGATTGACGTTGTTGGCGATCAGTTTGGCTAGGATCTTGTACAAGGAGTTACAAAGCGAAATGGGGTGAAACCTATCAAAAGATGAGGGGTTAACTTCCTTTGGAATAAGATCCAAGAATGTAGAGTTCGTACATCCTCCCACCTTGGATTTTTTTTGGAAGGCTGTCACCATACGGATCAGATTTGATTTGATGATGCTTCAGCAGGCCCTGTAGAAGTGGAAGGAAAACCCGTTCGGCCCAGGAGATTTATCCAACTCCATTTCCCAAATGACATCCAAAATTTTCTTTTATGAGAAAACTCTCATTAGATCAACATTATCATCCGAGCTGACAAGAGAAGGAACATTGCCCAACATTTATACAAACACCACATTATCAGAGAGACCATCCTCCTGATACAGAAGCTAAAAGTGGTTATTTGTAGCCTACTGTAGATGATCTTGGCCTTTAATAATAACCCCATACCCAATGGAAATTTCTGAAATATGATTTCTAGATAGTCGTGCTCTACACTGGCGATGAAAGAAAGCAGTGTCTTTATCACCAGCCAATAACCATAGAATTCTATATTTCAAACGGAGATATTCCTCTTCCTGGCGAAAATAAAGAGTAGTTTTAGACTGAGCACCGTGTTCCAGGACAATATGTGGTTTGTTAATTTCTACTTCTTCCACTCCAAATTGGATTGCTGATAGCTCTTGCACTCTCTCATGCCTAATGTTGACCAGAGTATGAAGAGGTTTTTTAACCCAATTTTTCAAAGCAAATTTGGTGTTCTTCAACTTATGTTCCCAAACAAAACTGGGATATCCAACAACATATTGAGACCAAGCGAGATTAACAGTGTCCCAAAAACCGTCTCGATCAATCCTGAGGGGGCTGAATCTGAACTGGATTGGGTTGAGGTCATCTTCTTTTTAAAAAATAACCGATATGGGATGATGATCTGAGCAGAGCTTGGGAAATATATTGGATGAGATGATGTTTTTACTGTCCATTAATGTACTCTGAACCAAAAATCTGTCAAGACGGCCAACAATGTTAGATGAGCCCACTCGATTGTTGGACCAAGTAAAACGCCCTTTTTGGGCTTAAAGTAATTCATATCACAATTGTGAATCAATTCTTCCACCGTAGCCTGAAAAATAGTCTTTGCCACGGACCCCACCTTTTTTCTTAGCTCGCAATAGAGAGATATTAAGATCTTCGAAAACAATAATATTTAAAGGAGAATTGAATTCAATGAATTTTGAAAGCGTTCTCCAACAATCCTTTTTTTCATTGAAATTTACAGGGACGTAGAGATTAAAGAGGGACACGGAAATTTTGCTGGAAATATGGAAAAGATCAATAAAAATATAGTGCCAAGTGGCATACCAATGATTTAGCTGAAATTTATCAGCACTCTAGAGAGTTGCAAGACCCCCAGAAGTGCCTCTCGCACTGACAGCTTTGCCTGTGTTCAAATTCCATTTAGTTTTACTTAGCATGAGAAGAGCTTCCTCCTTGATTTTAGTCTCTTAAAGCAAGAGGATGTGAGAAGCAACTACTTCAATAATTCCTTGGTTGCTTCTACTTTGGATTGATTTTGATAAAAGCATTTCTCTCTTCTTTTCCATTTTCCAAGCTTCCTTGCTCCTTGCTCCTAAGTCTATTTCTTCTCAGATTTCCAAACTTCTTCGAGATTTTCTCTGGAATGGAGGCAAAGGAAACCAGAACAAGATGCATCTGGTGAACTGGGATATCCTTAAAAGGCCTATTTTAGAAGGTGGAATTCATATTCGAGATCCTGGTTTGGTGAATCTGTCATTGGGTGGTGAACTCATCTGGCAATTATATGTGGATAAAAATCACCTTGTCAATTTGATTTTTAGGAAGAAATATATGAAGGATGGATCTTTAAGAAACTTATCAACTTCTATAACTCTCCCTGGCACATCTATCTGAAATTCTTGCAGAAGAAGTATCAATAACTTCAATCTACAACTTTACAGAATCCCTAAAAATGGAAAGAGAATTCTTCTCTGGGAGGATAAAATTTCAGGAAACTCTCCTCTTTCCTCCGTCATCCTGTTTGAAGAGATCAAGAGCCGGTTAACTAACAAAGGTCTGATACATTTGGCTGATATATGCTCATGGGATAGCATTGGCAACTGGGCAGGATGGTATTTTCCTGAGCTCCATGCACATCTTAGCTCTCAAAAAACTCTTTTGCTCTCCTCCCTAACTAGTTTTGCTCCAATTCATTGCTCCCTTAAAGACAAATGGCATGGGGATGGGGAAATACTGGAAACTACTCTTCTGCAAAAGGTTGCTCTGAATTACAAGATTCTTTTCCTTCAAGTTTGTCCCCCACGACTTGGAAATCAGTCTGGTCCTCCAACTGCATTTCCAAGGTAAATTTTTTCACATGGTTGATTATGCACAATAAAGTGTTGACATGTGAGAAGTTACTTAAATGTGGATTCTATGAGCCCTTTCGATGTTGTTTTTGTAATTCTTCCTCGGACTCGACATACCATCTTTTAATTGATTGTGAATTTGCTAAATCAGTTTGGGAACTTCTTCTTCTCGGCTCACAAACCACTGTTACAGGATCTTCCCCTGTTATCGCTTTCTTTGTTTCCTGGATTGAGCGTTGTCTAAAAAAATTTGATAAGTCTTCTGAATGTTTTAAGGTTTGGCTGCTTATTCCAAAGTGTGCATGGTGGAAAATTTGGAATGCCAGAAACAATTGGCTTTTTAACAATCAGCCTACGACCTCTCAGATCGTGACCAACATGATCAAATCACTATTTGTTGAATCTGTTGGCAGCTTAACATCCCCTTCTCTGTTTCCCTCTGAAATTTTAACTTGGCTAGGACCCATTCTATCATGAAAGAGAAATTTGAGCTTCAAACCTGCCAATCTCTCTCCCTGGCAGTTTCGTTGTAATGATGATGCTTTTCGGCAATTGTGGACAAGTTCCTCTTCAACAATAATATTTTTTGATGGTGCATCCAAGGGAAACCCTGGGATCTCTAGAGCTGGGGGTGTGGTTTTCTATCCTGATAGGCGGATTGAATCTAGATTTAGCTGGGGCCTTGGAATCATGTCAAATAATCAGGATGAATGTTACATTCTCCTCTTGGCATCCCAGATTGTAAAGGAAAAAGGATACAAGTCAATCCTAATTTTCGGTGACTATGAGTTGAGGGGTTGATTGTTGATTATGTGGCTTATATTTTTAATTAAAACTTTTATTAGGATTCTTTTAACTATGTGCCATTAGAGTTTTAATATTAGGTGATTGAACAATAACAATTAATCTCTCTTACTCACATTTCAAACCTTTTAAAAAATATTCAAAAGAGGGTTTTAAAGTACCTTTAGACATTTCAAGGACCCTAAACCTAGTTTGGGTGAACATATCAAAACATGAAGGTAACTTTTGTTCTACAAGAATAGTAAGAGAATTATCATTTTTCTTGTAATCACTACCACAATTATTTAATTTTTCATTATAGGTTTTAATTTCAAAAATAAAATACTCTAATATATCAAATATTTAGGGTCTAACTCATTAATGTTTTTCCAAGATAGTAAGTAGAAACATCGTCACCTTTATCAAATAAAGAAGATAGGGTTTTCCATACCTCAGTTAGGTTATCCTCGGCCTCAACATGTAACTATAAACTATCCAAAATAGCTTATCCAACAAGTCATCTTATTTGATCACATTGATTTTCCCATATAGCTATGTATTTAGCATCGTTTGGTTTCATTTGATCATCCTTAACTAAGCGACAAAGCAGAAGGCACGAGCAATCTTCAAAGAGGCCCCTCCAAGTAGGAGAGAATCATTGGCAAAAAGGGCATGGTTGATTGGATCAACACCCGTAGCTATCTTTATGCCTGAAATGAATCCAGCTTCCTTTTCTGGTGAGGGTTTCAGTCATCAAGATGTAAGGAAATGCAGACATCGGATAGACTTGGCGAAGACATGTTGAAGCACGAAAAAACTCTGTGGGTCTACCATTGACGAGTGGTGCAATCCAAGGCCTATCTGTGCAAGCTTTGATCAAATTCACAAAGTTGGAACTAAATCCAAAAGAAAGAAGGGCTTGATCAAGGAAAGGGAGCTTTACTCGATCAAAGGAATTTTTCACGTCAAGTTTGATAATCATTCCTTTCTCCTTCCTTTGGAAAATTGAATGGAGGGCTTCTTGGACTTGAATTACATTATCAACTAAATGCCTGCCTTTGACAAAGCCCCCTTGAAGAGCAGAGATCAACTTGCCCAGCAAGGGCTTGAATCAGTTGGCGATCAGTTTGGCTAGGATCTTGTACGAGGATTTACAAAGTGAAATGGGGCAAAACCTATCAAAATATTAGGGGTTAACTTCCTTTGCAATAAGAGCCATGAATGTAGAGTTCGTACACCCTCCCACCTTGGATTTTTTTTGGAAGATTGTCACCATACTAATCATATTTGATTTGATGATGCTCCAACAGTCCCTGTAGAAGTGGAAGGAAAACCCGTCCCACCCAGGAGATTTATCCAGCTCCATTTCCCAAATGACATCCAAAATTTCCTTTTCTGAGAAAGGTCTCATTAGATCAACATTATCATCCGAGCTGACAAGAGAAGGAACATTGCCCAACATTTATGCAGACACTGCACTATCAGAGAGACCATCCTCTTGATACAAAAGCTGAAAGTGGTTATTCGCAGCCTGCTGTAGATGATCTTGGCCTTTAATAATAACCCCGTCCCGAATGGAAATTTCTGAAATATGGTTTCTAGATAGTCATGCTCTACACTAGCGATGAAAGAAAGCAGTGTTTTTATCACCAAACAATAACCAGAGACTTCTAGATTTTAGACGGAGATATTCCTCTTCCTGGCGAAAAGAAAGTGTAGTTTTAGACTAAGCACTATGTTCTAGGACAATCTATGGTTTGGTAATTTCTACTTGTTCCATTCCAAATTGGATTGCTAATAGCTCTTGCACTCTCTCATGCCTGATGTTGACCAGAGTATGAAGAGGTTTTTTAACCCAAATTTTCAAAGCAAATTTAGTGTTCTTCAAATTCCGTTCCCAAACAAAACTGGGATATCCAACAACGTATTGAGACCAAGCGAGATTAACAGTATCCCAAAAACAGTCTCGATCAATCCAGAGGGGGCTGAATCCGAACGGGATTGGGTCGAGGTCATCTTCTTTTTCAAAAATCAGCAATATGGGATGATGATCTGAGGAGAGATTGGGAAATATATTGGATGAGATGATGTGTTTCCCGTCCATTAATGTACTATGAACCAAAAATCTGTCAAGTCGGTGAGCAATGTTAGATGAGCCCACTCAATTGTTGGACCAAGTAAAACGCCCTTTTTTGGGCTTAAAGTCATTCATATCATAATTGTGAATCAATTCTTCCACCGTTGCGTGAAAATAGTCTTTGCCACGGACCCCACCTTTTTTCTTAGCTGGCGATATAGAGATATTAAGATCTCTGACAATAATAATATTTAAAGGAGAATTGAATTCGATGAAGTCTGAAAGCGTTCTCCTGCAGTCCTTTTTTTCATTGAAATTTACAGGGACGTAGAGATTAAAGAGGGAGACGAAAATCTTGCTGTAAATATGGAAAAGATCAGTAAAAATATAGTGCTAGGTGGCATACCAACAATTTAGCTGAAATTTATCAGCACTCCAGAGAGTTGCAAGACCCCCAGAAGTGCCTCTCGCACTAACAGCTTTGCCTGCATTCAAATTCCATTTAGTTTTACTTAGCAGGAGAAGTGCTTCCTCCTCAATCTTAGTCTCCTGAAGCAAGAGGATGTCAGAAGGAACTATTTTCAATAATACCTTTGTTGCTTCTACTTTGGATTGATTTTGATAAAAGCATTTCTCTCTTATTTTCCATTTTCCAATCTTCCTTGTTCCTTGCTCCTAAGTGTATTTCTTCTCAGATTTCCAAACTTCTTCGAGATTTTCTCTGGAATGGAGGCAAAGGAAACCAGAACAAGATGCATCTGGTGAGCTAGGATATCCTTAAAAGGCCTATTTTAGAAGGTGGACTTCATATCCAAGATCCTGGTTTGGTGAATCTGCCATTGGGTGGTAAACTCATCTGGCAGTTATACGTGGATAAAAATCACCCTGTCAATTTGATTTTTAGGAAGAAATATCTGAAGGACGGATCTTTAAGAAACTTATTAACTTCTAGCACTCTCCCTGGCACAACTATCTGGAATTCTTGCAGAAGAAGTATCGATAAATTCAATCTGCAACTTTACAAAATCCCTGGAAATGGAAAGAGGATTCTTCTCTGGGAGGATAAAATTTCAGGAAACTCCCCTCTTTGCTCCGTCATCCTGCTTGAAGAGATCAAGAGTTGGTTAATTAACAAAGGTATGATACATTTGGCTGATATATGCTCATGGGATAGCGTTGGCAACTGGGCAAGGTGGTATTTTCCTGAGCTCCATGCACATCTTAGCTCTCAAAAAACTCTTTTTCTCTCCTCCCTAACTTGTTTTGCTCCAGTTCATTGCTCCCTTAAAGACAAATGGGGATGGGGAAATACCGGAAACTACTCTTCTGCAAAAGGATACTCTAGATTACAAGATTATCTTCCTTCAAGTTTGTCCCCCATGACTTGGAAATTAGTTTGGTCCTCCAACTGCATTCCCAAGGTAATTTTTTCACAGGGTTGATTATGCACAATAAAGTGTTGACAGGTGAGAAGTTGCTTAAATGAGGATTCTATGGGCCCTTTCGATGTTGTTTTTGTAATTCTGCCTCAGAGTCAATAGACCATCTTTTAATTGATTATGAATTTGCTAAATCAGTTTGGGAACTTGTTCTTCTTGGCTCACAAACCCATGTTCTAGGCTCTTCCCCTGTTATCGCTTTCTTTGTTTCTTGGATTGAGCGTTGTCTAAAAAAATTTGATAGGTCTTCTAAATTTTTTAAGATTTGACTGCTTATTCCAAAGTGTGCATGGTGGAAAATATGGAACACCAGAAACAATTGGATTTTTAACAATCAGCCTATGACCCCTCAAATCCTGGCCAAAATTATCAAATCACTAGTTGTTGAATCTGTTGGCATCTTAAGGTCCTCTTCTCAAATTTTAACTTGGCTAGGACCCATTCCATCATGAAAGAGAAATTTGAGCTGCGTCAAACCTGTCAATCTCTCTCCCTGGCAGTTTCGTGGTAATGTTGAAGCTTTTCAGCAATTGTGGACAAGTTCCTCTTCAGCAATAATATTTTTTGATGGTGCAAACAAGGGTAATCTTGGGATCTATGAAGATGGGGGTGTGGTTTTCTCTCCTGATAGGTGGATTGAATCCAGATTTAGCTGGGGCCTTGGAATCATGTAAAATAATCAGGATGAATGTTACATTATCCTCTTGGCATCTCAAATTGCAAAGGAAAAAGGATACAATTCAATCCTAATTTTTGGTGACTCTAAGATGTTCATAAAAGTATTAAACTCAGCTGATCAACTCAACAATGTCGCCTTGAATAAAATTTTGCTAAGAACTTGGAATATCCAAAAACATTTTGATGGAATTGTATCATTCCACATCATTCAGGATCTAAATAATCTTGCAGATGCCTTGGCTAATAAAGCTTGCCTTCTGTCTCAAGGTATCCTCTGCATCAGCGGAGAAACCAGCTACTGCCATCCAATCCTGTAAATTGTGATCCTTTAAGATTTCATTTTCTTATTCTGAGAGATTCATACTTAAACTGTACGAATTAGTACTAATTCTGGTTTTTTTGAAGCATTGCTTCTGAAGGTGTAAAGGGTTGTTTGATATTTTCCAGAACATACCAGTATCCTGCCTTAAAAATAAAATAAAAAATTATTCGTTTTTGTTATAAAAAAAATATGTGTATGTTATTTCCCCTGAATCGAATGTCATGATGGGAGCCAAGCACCCGGTATGCACCAGGGCATGTGGTTGGGCATCGATTCATATCCCTCCCATTACCCTCTACAGAGCTCTGAGGTAATTGTTCCCCTGTGTAGATTGGGCATCCCACCCTAACCTATTAGGGCAAGAAGCACAAGCAACAAGGTAGTGGAGGCTCTTGGCATTATGATTAATCAGTTGATTGTGTGGAAAATGGATAACCTACTCTTGTGGGACACCATGTACTAATTGTTTAGAATGGAAACTACCAACATGATTTCAAACAATACAAGCAACTTCTTGGCATCATGATGAGGCCAATTGTGCTCCACATTATATAGTTAATTCTTGAGATAAATTCGACAAGTTCCTCTTTCATGGTTATCCCCCATTAGCTAGCTTGGTGTACACAGGGCACCGAAAATTCAAGACAGTGATATGGAGAGGACTTGGATTGTTGAGAACATGTTTTTGACCACCCTAAGAGTTCGAGGGGAATATAAATCCATAAACAGTTGGAGGGATATGCAGTGGTGGTTCTTGGGGGCTGATAGAAATTGAGGAGAGTGGGAAGTTCAGATTGTATGGACTTATCGTAAAACCCAAGAAGCGGTAAGATGAAGCAATGCTATCAACATGGCCCACGTCCTATTATAATATCGAGAATATGCATAAACACTCAACAATATGTTTGCTAACATGCAAAGAAAGAATCTTATCGTTTATCCTTTTTTCCATACAAGCAACAATCATCAAACTAAGAAACTAGAGATAAGAGAAAAAAAATGATACACCGTATATACAAGGTAAAATCCAAAATGGGGAAACATCCATAGGAAGGTATTGTCTTCTTTTTCTTCTGGAATATCCAATATTACACTTGGTCTCTACTCCACATATGCTTCATAGCTTTACAATAACATAAGAATATAATTCTCAACATATTCACAAAGTCTCTCCTTCACCTCTATTATATAGTTAAAGGTATGGAATAATTACATCGTATACTACATGTGGGATAAATGATTTTCCACCTCCATATATAATTAATGGCAATAGGAGAATATTACTCCATGATGCATGTGGGATAACTCCTTTTACATAATATTAGAGTTATTTATGCCTTCCTTTGCTAGAAATGTCATTTTACAACATCATACACATGTAATGTTAAAATTACACATTCCAACACTCCTGCTAATGATGACTAGGGATAACAAGACAAATATGATGGAGGAATATAGTATTACATTATCATTTCCCCTTGATCACAACTTCCCACATTCCCAACAAAATTTGAAGATACACAAACTTCACTTATATCATGGATTTGGTGAAGATATCGACTGCTTGATGTTTAGTGGGACAATACTCCAAACAAAGAACACCATCTACCACAAGATATCAAATGTAGTGACTATTAAGGTAAATGTGTTTAGTCTTGGAGTGATACACTAAATTGTATGCAAGTTGAATTGCACCCTGATTGTCACATCTTAATACGATATGATACTTCTAAACCAATCTTATTTCTGTAAGAACATACCAAATCCACACTGCTTCTATAGATGCTCCCTTATATTGCTTGTACTTTGCTTCACAAGAGGAAAGAGAAAGATTTATTTACTTATTACTGTACCATGATATTAGACTTGAACCAAGTTGAAGATGTAACATACAATAAACCTTCTATCTAAATAATCCCTCGCCCAATCAGAATATGTATAACTAAGAAGTGAAATTATAGACCTGTTGTAATATAAAACACCATAATGCAATGTCCGCAATAAGTATCTAAGATTTCTCTTTGCTACTTTTCAGTGACTTTCATGACGCTTTTGCATAAAACTTGTAACCATGATGACTACAAAAGAGAGATTAGAACTGCTGTGTGTCAAATATATCAAACTCCCCACAAGGTGATGATACAATGTGGCATCAACAATAGGAGTATCACAATCAACTATTAACTTTACACCATACTAAATGACATAGGATAAGGCTTACAATCACACATATGGAACCAAGCAAGTAAATTTGTAGCATACTTAGTTGGAGAAAGTAATGTACTATCAGGAATATCCCAAATATGTAGACCAAATAAATAATGCAATAGGCCTAAATATGTCATTTCAAATTCATTCTTAAGTTTATTCTTCATTTCCTATACAAATGTAGATTGGTTTCTAGTAAGGATAAGATCATCCATATAAAGTACCACAATGAGGACATCATCATCAAAGTTCTTAACTCACGTATTTGGATAAGATACACACTACTTAAAACCATTATTCAAGAAATAAGTATCAATTTTCTCATACCAAGCTCTAGGTTTCTGTTTAAGACCGTATAAATACTTATTTAATTTGCTTACCAAACTTGAAGTTTCAATAGTAATAAAACCAAGTGGTTGTTGCATATAAATGTCTTCATGAATATCACCATTCAAAAACACACAATTGACATCCATTTGGTGTATTTTCCAGTGATAAGATGCACCAAGAGAAAGAATAGTTCTTATTGTGTTCATTTTAGCAAATGGAGAAAAAAATTTAGTATAGCCAACACCTTCTTGTTAAGAAAATAATTTTGTTGCTAACCAAGCTTTATGTCTTTCAATATGTCCTTCTACATTAAACTTTGTTTTATATATCCACTTACATTTAACTAAATTTTCCAGGAGGAAGAGAACAAGAGTCCATGTCTTGTTTTTCATTAAAGAGTTATACTCAACAACCGTGGATTTCTCCCATTCAGGTTTATCTTTGGCTTGAGAATAGGTAGAGGGATCACCTATGGACAATACTTTAGTCATAAGATAAAAGTTAGATCTAGTTCGAGGAGTATCAGATGGAATACCAATCTCAGAACTTGTTGATTCAAGAGTTTTACAGGTCCAAATAGAAAGAGGAATAGTGGTATTAACCACATAAGTATCGTTATAGCATTCAGGAGGAGCACTTGAAAATGAAGGTGAACAAATATAAATGGTAGGCACAGAAGTAGAGGAAGGGGTAACAGATATAGAATCAATAGAATATGAAGGAAAATTCAAGGAAACATGAGATTCAACATACTTAGGAGGAGGAGATACTGCATTGAATTAAACATCTCGTTGTATGATAACACCTTCGGTAGATGGATCAAACAAGCTATATTGTTTTGAATACTCACAATAACCAATAAAAATACATTTATGAGACTTGGGATCTAATTTTTTATGTTTTTCATCTGGATTATGTGCCCAACATTCACTGCCAAACATCTTAAAGTTACCAATATTGGGTTTCCGACCACTCCATTTTTCTTCGGGAGTAACATGCAAAACTGATTTAGTATGGAATCTATTCAAAATATAGTTAACACAACAAATAGCTTCAGCCCAAAAATGTTTACGTAATTCTTTGGAAGAAAGCATACATCTAGACATTTCAACCAAATTCCTATTTTTCCTTTCAGCTACTTTGTTTTATTGAGGTGTATAAGGACAGTATTTTGATGTTGAATTCCATGATTATATCAATATGCATTAAATTCATTTTGGAATTCCCCCATTATCAATTCTCAAAGACTTAATACTCTTTCCAGATTCTTTTTCAACCATGGATTTAAAATCTCTAAATATTCCAAAGGTTTCTCTTTTATGTTTCAAAAAATAAACCCAAGGTTTGCAACTATAATCATCAATAAAAGTAAGAAAATAGATTGCATGAACAAAGAAAGAGTTTCAAGAAGACCACAAATATCAATATGAATTAGTTGCAATGGTTCTTTAGCATGCCAATATTTACACTTATCAAACATTTCCTCAATAACGATGTTTACCAAGAACACAACCTTCACAAACACCTTTAGTGCAAGAAATTGAAGGTAATCCAAGTACCATTTTAGATATAATTAGCATTTTACCATAATTCAAGTGACCTGATATTTCATGCCATAATTTACTTTGTTCATCAGCATGAGCAACATAGTAGTAAAAAGGTTGATTTTTATTTGAATTAAAACTAGTAAGCTTATATAATCCAACATTATGGTCAACATGACCTAAAGAAACAATTTGGAAGTTATGTTTGATATATTTTAACACATATTTATCTATCCAAGCTTCAAATCATATAACCTTTTTGGCATGCATAATAAATAGAAAGCAAGTTGATGGGAATTCCTTGAACATGAAACACATCTTCCAAAGTATCATTATGAACATGGAACATTAACATTACCAGATCCCGTTACTGAAAGTTCTTTACCATCGCTTATAGATGTTTTATGTGTTATGTAAGTTTTTAGTGTCATAAGATTCAAAGTACCATAATCCAATATCCATTACACATTAGAAGAATATTTACTAGATTGAACATAATAGGCACACAAGGCTACCTGTTATTCTTTGAAAGAATTCTTCTTAGCTTTAACATGTTCATGTCTCTATTTCAAGCAAATATTTTCAGGGTGACTTGGATTTCCACAATACTTACAAGGATTATACACTTTATTTTATTAGATCCCATGTTAGCAACACCATCATTAGCAATGTGAGGGGTTGATTGTTGATTATGTGGCTTATATTTTTAATTAAAACTTCTGTTAGGATTCTTTTAACTATGTGCCAATATAGTTTTAATATAAGGTAATTGAACATAGGCAAATAATCTCTCTTACTCACATTTCAAACCTTTAAAAAAATATTCAAAAGAGGGTTTTAAAGTACCTTTAGACATTTCAAGGACCCCATTCCTGGTTTGGGTGAACATATCAAAACATGAAGGTAACTTTTGTTCTACAAGAATAGTAAGAGAATTATCATTTTTCTTGTAATCACTACCACAATTATTTAATTTTTCATTATAGGATTTAATTTCAAAAATAAAATACTCTAATATATTAGATATTTAGGGTCTAACTCATTAATTTTTTTCCAAGATAGTAAGTAGAAACATCATCACCTTTATTAAAAAAGAAGATAGGGTTTTCCATACCTCAGTTAGGTTATCCTCGACCTCAACATGTAACTGTAAACTATCCAAAATAGCTTATCCAAGAAGTCATCTTATTTGATCACATTGATCTTCCCATATAGCTAGGTATTTAGCATCGTTTGGTTTCATTTGATCATCCTTAACTAAGCGCCATAGATTCTTACTCCTGAGAATGCCAACCAACTTTCTCTTCCAAGAGAGATAATTAGTACCAACTAATTCAGGAACATAAGCTACTTTAGAACTCACAATGGTGAATCAAGAAACTAAACCCCAATGCAAAGAGACAAAAGCTAAAATATATAATAAAAGTGAATAATACCATAAATATCTCACTAATGTTGAAACCCAACAACAACTTACTTATGTATTTGTAGATCTATAGCAAAAACAACAAACAAAAAATTAGTTTCGGTGATTTTTTTGCAAAAAATAGGGCCCATGTACTTTATTTTCAGAACAAGCGTGTGTGTATGCAATTTTTCTTAAATAAAGGTGTGTGTGTGTGTGTGTGTGTGTGTGTATGCGCTTCCTCAATTTAATAAGTGTGTGTCTTCCCTAAACTGCCCGAAACTGTCCAAAAACGGAAAGTTGTGAAACTAATCGTCGTCCTATACATAAACCTACAAGAAAACACAACCAGAGCAAAAAAAAAAACATATCTACTATAAGAAATATAGATCCTTGATATTAAGTTAGTATACATTGGATTTCAACTCAGATATTAAAAAAAAAAACTTAAAAAAAATCTAAAAAATAAATGGTGAGCGTTAGGGTTTGAATTTTTTTATCAAACATGTAGAAAATGGCCATATCTAGAGAATAACCACAAGGGTTTGATAGATATGATGACAAATCTACTAAATATGGAAGCCCCCAAAAAAAATTGAAGAATTGTTACTTATAAAAGAAACTAAAAAAAATTATCGAAGAAGGTAGAGCATAGTAACCAACTCCGATACCATGTAAGAATATTGACAATATGCATAAATGTACAACCAAACGTGCAAAACATGAATCTAATAGTATATCATTCTATACATACAAACAACAATATTCAAAGTAAGAAACTATAGAGAAGAGAAAATAAATGATACATCGTATATATTTTATAAAACCCCAAATGGGGAAACATCCATGGGAAGGTATCATTTTCTTATTCATAACAAATTCCCCATCTTACACTTGAGCTCCACTCTGCATATGTTTCACTGCTTTAGAATAATTGATCCAGATGAAGATCTATGGCCACCCACCTATTCCACTGGCTCAAAACAATTTTCCATTTCGGTAGTTTTCGAGTTATTTTTCTATGGTTTTTCAGGTCCCAAACTTTCGGGGTCGTTTTGAGGCCCTAAACGACATTTTTGGAGATTCAGTGGGCCAAATGATTGCCAATGACATCCATTTGTCACTAGATAAAATATGTAAATCTAGGAATAGACCTTTCCAATGGGGTATCGAGCGCCCAAATCAGAGATCGTATGCAAAAGTTACGACCCCGAGAAGTTGATTGTTTAACTAACTACCTTGGGCCCGCAAATTTTATGACGGTTCATCTTCCAGGGTTATGTTTTGGACTTTTGGGGTTCTCACCCTCATTCTTATTATAGATAGGCCCTTTCGGCCTCATTTTGTATTCATCTTGGCACGAATGAGCATAGCAACCACATCTCTTCTCAGATATAACTACCACCATTCTAGATGTTGTATTACAATCTGTTCAATTTCCGCTATTTAATAGAATATGTGTTTATTGTATCTTTGTTTTCATTGGAAAATGGTTCTGTATCTGTTCTTTCATTTTGTTCTCACATAAATCCTGATCAATAACATAAGAATGTAATTTTCAACATATGCCCAAAGACTCTCCTTCACCTCTATTATCTAGGTAGAGGTATGGAAGAATTACATCCCATACTACATGTGGGATAAATGATTTTACACCTCCTTGAGATAAATTCAACTAATGCTCATTTCATGATTACCCTTTAGCTAGTCTAATGTAGGCAGGGAGAGGAAAAGTTGAGACATTGCTTTGCAGAGGACTTGGACTATTGAGAACTGGTTTCTAACCACCCTGAGAGTTTCGGGGGATGAAAAATCTACCAACATTTGGAGGGAGACGTAGTGGTGGTTCCTAAGGGATGATAGAAATCTAGCATAGTGGGAAGTTTAGATAACAAACATGTGTCATCAAACATAAAAAGCTCCTCAAAATTTTGCTTTTTTTTTAAGTAGTAGTAGTGCTTATTGTTTTTGTGTGATAGTGTTTAAAGTTTTTAAGGAAAAACAAGGGCCTTTTAGACAAGCACATACTTTAAGGAAACCTCAACTTAAAAAAATAAAAATAGAAGAAAAATAAACTCTTTCACATGTTGGTCATATTCTTTTGTAATACTTTAAGGAGACCAAAAATAACTCCTTTCCAATATTTGTTATATTTGATTGTAATAGCTTTTTTAAGAATATATTATTTCTTATTATATATTTGGAACAATTATATTTTTTTAATAAAAATAATTATAATTTTTTTTTTAAATTACATGTTTTTCAACGTTACATATATACTAAAAATAATAAATAATAGATCCGTGTATAAAGATATTTATTAGTATGTAGTTCATAAGTTTTGTCCCGTCGACCCTAAAGAATCCGTACCAAAACACACTTTTCTACATAGCTGCTCTCAAGCTTACCATACGTATCCTCTAAAAGACAATTATTAGACTTATATCCCATTATATATACCCCAATTATTATACCTGCCTCAGCAGGTATATTGTAATCGATCGAAGTCAAACTCCATTGACTTTGGGTATTAGTTGGTGTCTTTTGAGGCACTTATAAAGAATTTAAACCTGTTTTCCAAAGTATGACTTAGGGGTTTGCAAAATATTTTTTTTTAATTTTGTTAAAAAGCTATTTTTCTAAACAGCTGATTAGTGGATAGGAGATGATGTCAACATTGGGATTTGGTATCTGGATTTGAGTTGACATGTGGCAAGATGATGTCATAATAATAAAATTAAAAAAATATCACATTGCCATCTGTCATGCCTCCTGTCGCTGCCGTGTGGACCGTGGCGCCTACCGGGTCTCTTTGCCTCACTGTTGTTCATTTCCAATTCGTCTGTAGCCCTTCCTTTCTCGCGCTGCCAAAACAATTTGACTTGCAGAGGTTCAAGACCAAGTTCTCTACTAAGCTCTTTCGGGCATGGTCGTCCATGCATCAGGCATCCTGAAAACTTTGATTGCGCTCCTTTCTTCAGAGCGTGCATTCTGTGTGTTACGCATCTCGCTGTCGCTTCGGCGTCTCATTTCATTACGCCAATACTGCGCA
>LPNX010343127.1:75445-104490 GCA_001517045.1 Pseudotsuga menziesii
ATAAAAAATAAAATTGGACCAAAAACATGTTTAGATTTACTTGCCACTTTAAAATTTAATTATGAATCATTTGCCATGTAGTCGACTAAATTCCTTCGCATCAAATTATTGGTTTACAAATTAAGTCATGTAATACTTAGAAACATAGGACACTTCGCTTTGAAAACACAAGTTACTTTGTTTTAAAATTTTTATTAATAAATATGATAAGTTGTTGCTTGTCATCTGGATGCGGACACTCTTTAAAAAACCTGCAAACCAGCATGAATATTCACCAGTAGAACGTTATATTGCTGTTATCTTGCAAAACGCCGGCTCATTCACAAAGACAAGTAAACTCATTTTGGATCTTTAATTTCAAGGACTTACTTAATAACTAATTAATTGATATACACATAGAAATATAAGTACCATGGCAATAAGTAATACATTGTTTCAAGTTTGAATGTTTCATAATTTCTTTAACTTTTAGCTTTAAACTATATACAATATCACAATAAAATATTTCTAAGAGGCAGGTATAAGCAGCCTTGCTGCTATTTCACTTGTTAGACTTGTATCCTCCAAAATAAACTTTTCAAAAAGAAGAAAAAAAAAATCCCATGCAAACCATAAATATTACCAACGACACCCATTACATCCTTTTAGTAATGACAAATAAAAAGATGCCCCCACTTCCTCTAAAACATGCCACACTTCAATGAGCCAGTTGTAGACCTTCCAAAGGAAGGTATGTCCATTGTGTCATTCCTCTTTCGAATAGGCATAGAAGGAAAGAGAGGTGCATGAAACATATAGATCTCACAAGAGGCGGCAAAACCAACAACGAACCAATGGTCTTTAAAATCTATAGGCAAAAATTATAGCAAATGCATCCTTAAGGCACAAGATGCCTAAGCATTACTTCTCCTAACATTAGTGAATATATTCAATACACTAAGCATTACTTCTCCTAACATTAGTGAATATATTCAATACATGCAAGATCATGTGGTGGTAGAAAAATTCATACGAATATGGCAAATTGAAAAAAGCCTTGCCTTCATCTAGTGGATCAACACCATAGGAAAATAAAAAAAGCATGTTGATCTTAAACTAGGGTCAAAAGGTTTTTTCGTCACAATATTCACAAATCTAGATGATTGTGAGAGGGTCTTTAAGAATGGTCCTTACTTTTTCAAAATTACCAAACTCTACCTCCAATCCTGGATGAATAAATCTAGCCCCAATAAATAGGACATTTCAACAACCCATGTTTGGATTTGAATGTACTCCCTATTGCAAGAGTACTAGGATGAGGAAACCCTTTAAGAAATAATAAAACCCCTTGGAACCTTTGTAAAAGCATAGGAGGTGACCAATATAGGTCGATATGCGTCGTATGCAAGGATATGTGTTTATATGATTGTCTCAAAGGCTCTTTCGAAATTCATTTGTTTTGGTTATAAAGACAATGAATGGATACAAACCATATACTACGAGCATAATCCATTTAGATGTCGAAAATGTCATGAGCACTACCACCTATTCAAGGATTGTCCCCTAAATAAGGGACCCATTCCTCCAAAGTTAGTTAAGAAGCCATATCAAGATGGGTTCATCAAGATGGCCATTGGATGAAGGCAACGGAAAAAAACTCAATCCTCTAGAGAAATCATAAGGTATCAAAACAATTAATAGTTTTGAAGCCCTAACAGATGGAATAAGCCATGGGGAAAGCAACATGCAAGCCTTTAACCCTAGTTAGTCATAGAAGAAAACTAAAAATAGAACAAAGGTCGAATCCTCATAAATAATTAAAATATATAAGATGAATGAAACCCATTTTGAAGAAACCACTAAAAAGGAAGAAGGGACAACTATGGATAAGAATGAATTAGTCAAGATAGAATATGGGGAATATATGGATTTAGAGGAACTAAAACTCCAAGGCATAGCCGATGGATGTGAGCACCAAGACCCTCAATTCTTCCCTGAGAGACAACTTCAGTTTCTCAAAGATGCCCTTCACAAACGTAAAACCAAACAATACTCATCATCTTTGAGGAAAATTCAAGTCTCAACCTCTCTAGGGGGTAAAACCTCAAATATTAAGGAACAGTTGAAACCTCTTAGGGATGAAAGGAAAACAAGTCACAAACCCAACAAACAACTATTGAAGAACGTAGTAGAAAAGCCAGTTGACTCTAGCAAGTATGTCCTAATGACAAACAAGTTCCTCTCCACCCCTCTCTCTAGTTAAATATGAAGATCATAACTTGGAATATAAGAGGACTAAATGGGAAAAGCAAACAATAAATTTTGAGGAACAAGATATACTTTGAAAAAACCCTCAATGATAGTGGTTTAGGAAACAAAATATATATGCAGTATGCTAAATAAAATAGCTCAATTTTGCTGGAAATATTTCCAGTCAATGGCAGCAGATGCAAAATAAACTATGGGTGGACTAGTAGTTTTGTGGGATCCAAAGAGATAGAAATGGATAATTTATTATCCACTCCACACTATCTTTCAACAAAGTTCAATTTGATTGGAACAAAAACAATAGTCTATATAGCCAATGATGTCAATGGACCCCAATTATTGAGGGAAAAAAATCACTTCTTCAACGCCGTCCAAAAGATCAATACTAGCATTGGAGATCAACATTGGATAGTAGCAGGAGACTTCAAAATCACAACCTCCTTGGAGGAAAAAAGAGGTGGTAAACAAAAATTGAAAACCGACAACTATTCCTTTAAACAAACTATTAAGACTCTAAACCTGTTCATTATAGAAATGATGAATGGAATTCACACATGGAATATGTTATGCAACCAAGTCCCAGAAATGGCATAAAAAGATAAGAAATAGATAAGAAGATAGTAGTCCACGCCTTAATAATGGAGAACATAGATAAATAACTATCCTCTTCAAGGGAGGAACCTCCTTACACAATGCACTTTGTACCTAAGACAAGATAATATACAATGCTTACTTAAATGAAAATATATCCTTCCTATATATAGGAGACAAAGGTGTACAATAATAACTAATAAACCCAATCCTACATCAATAATATGTAATACACCACCATATAGGGGATGAAGTGCCACACTATAGGGGGGATTGTGCTCGACATTCAGGGATTAACATGCCCCTCCCCTTTAGACAAGTGTTGTCCTCAACACTTGAGTAATTGTCGATGCATATGTATGAAGGCATTGTCTTCCCATGTCGAATATGCAGCCGGTAAGTTCTTCCACTTTATGAGGTATTCAATAATAACTTGGTTTCGTAGTTGTTTGGTCTTTATTTCAACGATTTGTTCAAGTTCCCATATGATTTTTTCTTATTCAAAACTCCTTTGATTGTAATGTTGATCTATCAGTTGTTTCATCCTGTTTTTGGACATATTCAATATTTGGAGATTGCTTGTTGATGCTCAGTGCGATCTACCAATGCCTGAACTATGGATTTTCCTTCTTCAAACCTTGAACGAAAGATTGTTTTATGGCTGAATTGAATTAAGATAAATTTAAAATTTTAGCTCCTCTAGGTCTGCAACTTTGACTTGTGGTTCCCTGATGTATCCTCTTTTTGATGCCGCGAGTTTGACCTAATTTGGACGCCCTAGTAAAAATATATTGCAATTCTCCCAACACTTTTTATTTCTTTCCTATCCCGAAGAGAAAACTTGTATTGTATTCCATGTGTCCAATATTTTGTTTTTGCAGTTGAAACTCTTACCACATATACCTTGGTCTGTATTCTTTTAGATGCAATATTTCTCACTCAATTTGGATCTTGGATGCCTCAGATATGAACTTTTTCTTAAAACATCAGTTTCAAACCCTAATTGGAAGACTGTTTTAGGGATGGCTTGTAATTGAGATAAACTTTGAATTTTGACTCCTTTGGGTGTGAAACTTCATCCTATGGTACCATGATGTTTCCTCTTTCTAATGCCACAGGTCTGACCAAATTTGGATGTGCCAAAAGAAATTTATTGCAAATCTCCTAAAGCTTTTTATTTTTGGCCTATCCCGAAGATCAAACTTGTATAGTCTATCACATGTCGAATATTTCCTTTCTGTATAACTTCTACCAAAGATACGCTGGTCTATATTATTTGGATGCAACTGGTCTCACTCAATTTGGATATAGGATGCCTCATATATGACCTTTATCCCTATAACACATGTTTCAGACTAGGTTTTGGACTAGTAAAAAACCCTAGATTCCTCCGCAATTATCTTCGAAACTATAATGGATCAGGACCTGAATTTCAGACTGGATATACTTCGACATGTTTTGGAAGTGGTTTTTTAACCTAGATCTCTGAAAACTTGTAAAAAAAAAGGTTGTAGTGACAAGTCCAAGATGACTCATTTTGTAGAAGCCAGTCCTGAGGAAAGAGCTCTGTTACCAAATGTTATGCAACCAAGTCCCGGAAATAACATAAAAAGAGAATAAGTAGACAAGAAGAGATTATTCCACGCCTTAATAATGAAGAACATAGATAAATAACTATCCTCTTCGAGGGAGGAACCTCCTTACACAATGTATTGTGTACCCAAGACAAGATAATATACAATGCTTACTCAAATGAAAATATCTCCCTCCTACATATAGGAGACAAAGGTGTACAAGAACAACTAATAAACCCACTAATAGACCCAAGCCTACATCAATAATATGTAATACACCACCATATAGGGGGTAAAGTGCCACACTATAGGGGGGATTGTGCCCAACATTTAAGGCTTAACAAAATAATAGAAAACAAGGATATCATCAAGTGGCTTATAGGCTAGACATATTTCTTCTTTCTTTAACCTTAATGTTTCAACACCTTTCCTTAGAGGCTTTCATCCTCCCATACTCTGGGTATAACCATTGGTCAATCTATCTAAATCTTAACATAGAGGAATTTCCAAAAATTATGCCTTTTAGGTTCAAAAACTTCTAGTTGGACCACCCAATCTTCAGTAACAACATTTCCATCTAGTGGAAGTAAGCTACTATATATAAGGGATCTCTAATGTATAGATTCCAAAAAAGACTCAAAAATCTAAAAATTAAATACAAATAGTTGAACAAGGAAGTCTCTGGGACATTCTCAAAGCCCAAAAGACTTAGAAGAAAATATGGAGCAACTACAACAAAGGATAATCAATTAAGGATGAGCAAAGCCTCTCATTAAAGAGGAATTTGAGCTCCAAACTCAGCTAGAATTGGGAGGGAGACAAGAAAAAATCTCGTGGAGATAAAAATACAGAGTGAGAGGGCTACAAAAAGGGGAAAGTAATTCCAAACTCTTTCATATATGTATGAACTAACTCTGTCATCACAATCGGATCACTTCCATCCATGATAGATAAGGAAATACTTTCACCAAACATGTCGATATTGAAAAGGAGCTAATTTTGTATAACCAAAAGTTGATCTCTAAACCTCAGGATAATGATTTGGAAGCCATTCACCAAATTATGTTGTACATCCCAAATTGGTTATTAAGGACCAATATTATCAAGTTCTAAGGAAAATCACTTTAGAAGAGGTGGAACAAGCAGTAATGGAAATGCCAGCAAGAAAGTCCCCATATTCATATGGGTTCACTACAGACTTCTTCCACAATTGTTGGCCAGTTATCAAATTTGAAGTCAGAAAGGAAGTCGAAGAATCAAGATGAACTTCATAAGTCTTACCCACGTTCAACCCTACCTTATTCACGTTGATTCCCAAGGAGGAGAAGGCTAACAATCCTACCAAGCTCTAATTGATTTCCTTTTGCAATGTAATTTACGAAATCATCACTAAGGTAATGGAAAATAAACTTAAACCTCTAACACACCACCTAGATTAAGTGGAATGAAAAAGATATGTGGAAGGAAGGAAAATTTTGAATGGCATCATTCTAGTCCATGAAACTATTTACTCACTAAAATCAAGGAAAAAGGCAGGCATGTTACTTAAACTAGAAATGTCAAAGGATTTTGATAAAATAAGATGGAAATACATCAGACATTTACTATTAGCTTTTGTTTTTTTTCTTATAGATGGACAAAATGGATCTTATCTTTAACCTCCTCCACCTTCTTCTCGATTTCAATCGAAGATGCCCCATCTTCTACCTTTTCTCTCTCTCATGGTATCCAACAAGGTGACCCTCATTCCCCTTTCCTCTTCAATATGATCGCTGAAGGGTTAGGTCGATCTTTAAAATCTATTGTTTTAGAAGAAAAAATCAAAGGCCTAAGACTCCATGGGATGATCTAATATCCTCCCACCTCAATTTGTCAGTGACAACATGTTAATGGGGGTTCCTTATGTTCTAGAGGCCATGGTCTTTAAAAATGTCTTAAATATTTTCATGAATCATTTCGACACAAATTTAATTAAGGTAAGTATCAAATGTTTTTCTTCAACACTACTTTCTCGATGTAGCTCCATATTTTTACGCTTATAGATTTTCAAAGAAGTCCCCTTTTGTCCAAATGCTTGGGTGCCCCTCTGGTTTAAAATGCCCTACGAAATGTATATTGGGAAGACCTCATTACCAAATTAGATAAAATATTCTCAAGCTAGACTTTTACATCCCTTTATATTGTTAAACAAGTTACTCTCATTAAATCAATGCTTTAGGCCATGCCCCTATATCTATTATATATTGTCATTGCCCCCAACCATGTCCTCAAAGCTATTTGAAATCTCTAGAGAAGTTTTCTATGGGGTGGCACTAATACCAAATGCAAATAGGCCATTGTTGCTTGTGAAAAAATATGTCTTCCAAAGTTTGCAAATGGATTGGATCTCTGGGATCTAGAAATAGAAAGACCGGCTCTTGGAGAAAAATTATAATGGCAATGGATACACACCAAATAGGGATTATAGGGTCATCTCTTGAAATGGAAATATGATCCAGGGATCGAAAACCAAGATCTAATTTGGATGGATGGCAACATAACTTGATCTCTTATATGGAACAATGCCTACCAAAATCAATCTCTAATCCAAGAGAACTGGTTTTAAGAAATTAGAGATGATTGGTTTGTCCTCTTATGGGATTATACATGGGAACAACTCCCAAGGATTTGAGAACATCCATACCTTAAAGATCATAGAAACATGTTCGTTGCTCATAATAAGAAACATGTCACCTATTACTAGGATACTCACATTTCAATCATAAATAGAGATTTTGGATCCCTATGGAGGGATGGTCACATATTCCTCCTCACCTAGAGAGAGAGGGACTATGGAAAAATTTACAACAACAATAAGGATCATACAAACTTCGATGGGGCCATAAAGTTGGGGTTTACTTCATTCTCAAAGAAGCATGCATCCTATCAACTGGAGTTACTATAGATGGGTAAGGGAAAATTTGGCAACAAACATGGAGACAAAATATTTGCACAAATATCTGTGCTTTTTAATGGTTGGTAGCTGGGAAGAAAATTCTAACTTGGGAAAAGATATCTAGAAATGGTTTTGAAGGCCCCTCATGGTGCCATCTCTATAAAGTAAAACAAAAAAATATGGAACACATCCTAAATCATTATTCCTTTGTGTCAAGCTTATGTTATAAAGACCCAACTCTCTTAAGGCAAACAAACAGTAATTGAGACACCAACAAACTAACAATTAAATAATGGAGGAGGGAAGTCATTAAGAATCCCATCTTCAATAAAGCCTTGAAAAATTTTCCCTTCTTTTCTTCTCTGAGAAACTTGAAAGGAAAGAAACAGAAGAATCTTCAAAGACTGAACGATAAATAATGAGAAGATCTAAAGAAAAATTAGGAAAACACATGATCAAAATGATAGAAATTACCCCATGGTCTAAAGAATATAGTAAATGCCAAGAGAAATAAATAGGCATCATGCAAGCATGGGGATTCATTCCAAATCCCTCAATAGACATAGTTCATAATAAAAAACCTCCTATCACAAGTCCAAATAAATGGTCTCCACCTCCAGAAGGTTTTGAAAAAATGAATTTTGATGGAGCTTCACAAGGCAATTTGAGATCAACTGGTTTTGGAAGAGTTGTAACAAATGATTAGGGAGAAATTGAATTGATCTATCTAGGTTCCCTCGTAATCACAATCAATGATAGCATGAATCTCCATGCCATGGAGTAGTGCCTTTAGATTGCCATTTAGGAAGGTATCTCAAAAATAGTGGTAGAGGGGGACCCTAAGATCATCATCCAAATGTTAAACAATCTCCAAAATGGCTCATTGATCAATAAAATTTCCAAGAACTAGAGACTTAAGGAGATTCTTGAAAGGGTAGTGGTCATCTTGCACCAAAATTTGGCCCTTATTCCAATATTTGACCATCAACCAACAAAATGGTTGATCGCTTAGCCAATGAAGGGATTGATCAAAAGCAAGATGATTTAGACATTGATTAGAAACATATTCCTCCTTCCTCCTTAGCTGATGAATCTATCAATATATCAATAATAGATTAAAATCCCCTAGATGGGGTGGAAGGGAAGTGAGATTTCATGAGGTGTCCAAGACTTCCAAGAAACATGTAACCATCTCCACCATAAGCAACACATGATGACACACGGGAGGGACATCAAGAAGCAAGCAACATGCACAATTCTTGTACCCTCTGAGTATGCTACAAGCTGCAAGGGTATGCTTGCACTAAGTTTCAATATGCAATCTCCCTCCATGATGATAATGCTAATGATGAAATCCATGTTGTCGTTAATGCGGTTTGTGGTTGTTAATGGAGATTGACATGCCATAATGCAATAACCACTTCCAAATCAGACTCTTCCTTTTGTGTGATAGGTATTTAGGTTCTCTCCAATTTGGGATTTGGATTTTTCAAGGTCTATAGCTTTGATTTGGTATCCCTCTAAGTCCTCCCACTCCTTCTTCTCCTTTAGTCTGATTGTTATCCATGTGGGTGGGGAGGAGGAGGATTCTAAATTGTAGATATTTCACCCAATCACAAAACACTCTATTGTTATTAGTAGCATTTCCATCGAGTTTCTCCACTCGTATCAAGACTCCCAGGTTATTGGGAAATCATGCTAAAGAATGCCTCCCTCATAGGAGAAAACTAACTTAAGGCATAGTTATTATAGTTGATCACGGTTGAGGGCGATGCATGAGGAGAAGCAAGGGAAACACCTTGCAACCCAAAGTTCAACAGGAAGCAATGGACACTGAAGCAACTTACCTTCAACAAATTTCTTGTAAACATTTAGCACGAAATATCAGAAGCTGAAGATTGGGTAAACATAAAGCATTACTTTATCAAGACCAAATAGATTGAAATTGAAATGGGACCATTGGTCTTTGATGCAGGTACTTCGTTCTCCCCAGACACCAATTATTTCAAAACTGTGGCCCTGTATTGGCAGTAAAATCACTTATGGGAATAATTTTTCTGGATAACAAAGAGGAAAGTGGTGAATTATTGATACAAATGGATGAGAAGCAAGAGTAAATAAAAAACATGGATGCAAAACTCAGCATTTTGGTCAAAGCGGCTATTGGGATAGAATTCACCACTCGAGCTCCTCAGACCTCCCAAGATCAAGAGGTTCCCATGATATTCATCTCATATGATGATCTGACTTCATAGATTAGTCTTTGTTTAGTTCTTTGTTTTAATTTATAGTTATCATAGTTTTTTCCATGTTATTTTAGACTATTACTACTACTCTTTCAATCTAAAAAACTCAATTGTCACGACTAGTAAGAGTTAATTGATTGCAAGTGACAATTTATTATTTTGTGGTTGGTGTAGTTTCCCTAGTGGAAGATGATAAAAATGATCCTCTATATGTTTCCTTTAGATTAATATAAATCCACAATAGCTTACAGTTTTTATTTTTTAAAGTTTTATAAAAGTGGGTCACCTAAGTTATAAGAGTAACTTATTTGTAGAAGTGAGCTTATAGGAAAATATAGAGGAGGAGGGGAATTTTGTTATGTTTTCATTTATAACTCAGCAGCTGCATCATGTATCCATGTCCATATGGGTCAACCTCCACCTACCACATGGCACCTTGGATACAATTTTGTTTTTTATGCATTTCTTCAAGTGGGCATAACTTTATCATTCATGCTCTATTTTCAATGTTTTTTTTAACAAGCTGCCTATGTTTCTAAGCTCTTTCCATTTGAACAAGCAATTTATAGCTTTAGATCCATCTTATCTTCATATTGAAACTACTTTTCAAACTAATCTAAGTGAGATCATATGTATTGTTTCAAACTACTTTTCATGGAAATCTCATATGGAGGATTTATGGTGAAGTAGGGGACTTTATGAGGTTACCTTGGGAGTAGAAACTACCCATCTTAAACCATTAAAGAGAGAAAAATGGTGTAATAATAATGATGAACCACATGGATTAATATGAATGACAAAATATAGGGATTTATAATTTCACCTTCAAGGAATTGAGACCCTATATGCAACTAAACAATAGCTGGAAACTATGTTACGTAAACATCATGAGATTTGATCCCACCAACTCAAAAATTAATTAGTTTCTTTGAATCCTAGTGATTTCTCTTGGATCAAGTATTTTTTATGTAAGTTGAAGATACCTTGTGTCACGTGCCTAGGAAGTCTAGCCCGAAAGTGAAGGCTTAATCTCCTATTTCGTTTGTGTGGCACTACCAAGACTTCATTACTAGGAGCGTGGCTAGCCTAAAGGAAGCCTTCCAAACTACGCCTCTCAACTTAATATTTATATGTGTGTGTGTGTTTAAATTAGCCATGTATCTAATACAGTTACAGGAAACCCCAAGAAAATAGTACACACAAAATATTAACGAGTATGTGGTCGACAACACCACAAAAGGTTGTGCTCGAATTATATTTACGACAAGAACTTGTTTCCAACACGAGGAGGATTCCATAACGTGACAACTCTCATAGAGGGAACCCAAAATGGCTACCTCAAAGGTATGTACAAATTGGCCTTACAGTTCACTTCAAAATTTGCACTTGAACCGACGCCCATAAGTTCACCCATAATTGTGTCTCGACTGGAGCCTGAGTGATCACCCATAGATGCGCCCAGACTGGTGCCTGGAAGTGCACCCAAAACTATGCCCGACTAGAACCCAACCGATATCTAGGTGCACCCAAACCACCACACAACTCCACCTAGACATGCGCCCAAACAATAGTCTCGTTGTTGGCTTCCCTTGTTGCATCCTGCAGGTTTGCCTCCTGTGACACCTATCCAAGTTCTACCTCTAGCTACCAACACTAGTGCTCACGCCACACTTAGATGTGCTTAAATCCCAGCTCACACCTCCTCCTTGACCTACTCCCAAGTCAATTTGTGATCTTCCTTGTTTCCTTGCTTCGTTGATGTGTTTGCCTCCAACCCCCTATTTACTTATATGAGAAGGTTGGTGTGTGCCTTGGCACATAAGGTGCCCTTCCCATCTTGGGTCAGCCTTCTCAAACATGCACATCATTAGGGAAGCCCCAAGAAAATTGGGTGCTCACCCAATGGTCTACCTAATGACCCATTGGTAACTCTGATAAACTAACTTGTGTGCTTCATCTAACACCCCTCTTACCAATGCATTTGATCCCCTTTACCTATGAGCATGACTATTGTACTGATGTCATCCATAAGTTCCTGGTGTGGTGTACAACCATTTTCCCCCTCATTGGGGTGTCTTACCACCACGCCCTGACAAGTAGACCCATTGGCCTTCATGTCCCTTGGTCGTTGCCCACCAATCAAATCTCCATCGTAGGTGAGAGAGGTGCATGAGGCCTTATCTAACTAAGGGTGTGACATCCTCCCCCACTGCAAGTTGTTGCAACCCTCGACAACATATTTAAGAATGTATGTTTCCCTTGAAGCACTCTGCCACTATTGTTGCTGCCACATACCATCGCAACTAATTATTCCTAAGAATTATGTTGAGCCATCACACCCATCCAACCTATTGTTGCTTCAGTACTTTTCCAACTCTATCATGCCTCTATTTATTATGCACCCTCATGTTCTGAACTGGCTGGGTAGCTAGTCCAACCATCACACTCAACTCCATGAGAATGAACTTCCTTGTGTCCAAAACTGCCTTTTTCATCTACACTTTGATCATCTCGCGACCAAGGCAAGGTCATCAACTTCCTCTGAAAAACTATCAAAGGTACTAATACTTAGCAACCAATCTCTTTCATTCACATTTTAGCCTATTTACACAACTCTTTTTGGATAAGAAGGTAAGGTAACCTTTCTTGCTTCAAACCATCACAAAGTTACTACTCTCTTCTTCGTTGTTTGTTGCTTTCCCTTGACTTTCTTCTAGGCTCTACAAACCTTCAAGGTCGACAACATGTCACTCTCAAGCTACCAAATCTTTGTGAAGTATAAGTGCACATAACCTATGTGAAGTTCTATGAACTTACTCTTCCATCCCACTACCGCAACACATCTAAGAGTTTGGTTGGGTTGAGAGCCTTTTGCACTCCTAGGTCCCAACAATAACCCATGTAAAGTGGATCGCATGCTAGTGTGTAACCCTTTTGCATGTCTTTGCAATTTTATTAGAGAAAATATACCTTATTCCCAATCCCTTTTGCCTTCAACATAGCAAACTCCTCTATCCTCAATAGCAAGGACTCATTTCCCTCCTTCAACCAACAAGCTATAATCACAATCCAATACCTCCACTAGCATAGACATGGAGAGGTAGAAATTTATCCCTCACGACATGCTTCCCTTAATAACCTATCCAAAGTTTGCCCAATGTGATGATCAATCCAAAGAGTTCCACTTCTCTTGCGAGACACGTCCACACCACTACTTAGGTACATCATCAACCAACAGGTTCATTCTGTTAGTCATCTCCAAAGGAAGTTTCCACCATAACCTGAGTCCCATACCAAAGGTAGGTGAGAATCTTGCAGGTTAACCTCATGTTAGAAAATTCTTCTTTCTAGTTCCATCATTTCATGGTGTGGCACATCCATCTTCATGGCCAAATCTCTTGATGATTCCATCACTTCACTTGGAACCGAATTGTATTTCTCCACCCAAGAAAGTGTTCTTTACTTCAAAATTGTTATTGATGCTCGCCCAAGGAAAGGTTTAGACCACTTACTTAAGCCTGGTAAGCCCCCACCTACAACTCAACACTTTCTCATGTTTTCCCACTATCCTACCCAACAGGCACTGATTATCTAAAACAACCCCCATGGAAGAAAAGGATGGTTAACAAGATTTACTGTTATCACAAGTCTCACCCTTCCGAAAAATGAGTCATCTCTCCTTCCATGAAATGCTTCTCTTGGTTGGGAAATTTCACTAGAACTCAAGGCTTCACCGCCTGCTTCTAGGCAGCAGTCCATTCTTGGCATTTAACAATGACAAAAGGATAGTAGGTGGTTGACAATGCCACCTTCATTAAACAGAACATAGCCTCCACCTAGATCTTCCTTAAGACTCATCATCACATGCAACGGTTCCTTCACGAACATGTCCAACCATTGTTGCATCCATGCTACAACTTCAACTTCTTTACTTCTAAGAACTTCCATCAGCAACATCTAAGTCTTCACTTGCTGGGTCGACCACTCTTGAGCTCAAGCTCCAGCCTACACGCTAGCCTCCTCTAGTTGTATCCCATGGTCCATGAACTCTCCATATATCTCCTCAACCCAACATGCCTATCCCATGGCTACGACCATCATCTTGGACTGCAATGGTTCTTCCCAAGCGCCTTTCATGGCCAGTTATGACTACAATGTCATGTATTTCTCGATATCACCTTCTCTTCCAAGTGACTCTAACTTGGATGGATTCCAATATTTTTGCAAATTTTGAATCCAAGTCCTTCTTTGCAATTGGTTCTATTATGCCTTTTGTTCATGGTCTTGGACTAGATGGTGGATCTCATGTCACCATCATTCGCAATATTCAATTGCAACTTATAGTCCCACCTTCCATGACTTTCCTTCTTCTCACTCCATCGAAATCTCTTTAACCCATTATGTGGCTTTCTCGCTCTGCCCGAGCATGCCCCGGTGCACTACTAATGTTGCTCCCGATAGTTTACAAAAGACTCTTCCCGATATGATACCAATGGCAATCCTGATATTCTACTCAAGACTTATCTCGACACATTGTCAATGGAATTCTCAACTATCTTTCCCACATCCATGTGGTTCGTTAGCTTAGTTGCACCAAGTTGTGGACGAATTGTCTAATTGTCTGCTGCGCCTACTGTTTTGTCCAACTTTCCCTTTCAATGGTTCATGGTGATGAGCACATTTTATCAAATCTAATACCACCTTCACGGAAGTGACAATGGTGAATATCTCACCAAAGTATCCTCCATACTTTGCTTTGATACCACCTGTCACGGGCCTAGGAAGTCTAGCCCGAACCTGAAGGTTTCGTCTCCTCTTTTGGTTGTGCAACATTGCCCAAACTTCACTACTAGGGATATGGCCAACCTAGAGGAATCCTACCAAACTACGCCTATCAACTTAATCTTTATGTGTGTGTGTGTGTGATTAACTTAGCCATATCCAATACAGTTATGGAAAACCCCAAGCAAACGATATGCACAAAAGATTAATACAAGTATGTAGTCAACAACACCACAAAGGGGTGTGCCTAAATTGTATTTACGTCAATAATTTTTTACAACATGAGGAGGATGCCACAACTCAACAACTCTCCTAGAGGGAACCCAAAATGGTTGCCTCAAAGGTATGCCAAAAACCACCTTATAATTCACTTCAAAAGATGCACCTGAAACGATGCCCATAAGTGCACCTAGAACTGACACGTAGAAGTGCCCCCATAATTGTATCCCGACTAGTGCCTAGGTGAGCACCCATAAATGATCCCAGACTGGCACCAGGAAGTGCACCCAGACCACCACACAACTCCACCCGGATGTGCACCCAAAATGTAGTCTTGTTATTGCCTTCCTTCCCTTGTCGCAACTAGTGGGTCCACCTCATGCGACACCTGTCCAAGTTCTACCTAAAACTGTTAGCACTAGTGCTCCTATCACACTTCGTTGTTTTTAACTCCTAGCTTACACCTCCTCCTTGACCTGTGCCCAAGTTGATTTGTGATATGCCTTTGTTGCTTCCTCTAATCTCTGATTTACTTTTATGTGATGGAGGGCACGTGCCTTAGCACATAAGGTGCCCCTCCCATCTCGGGTTGACCTCCTCAAACAGGTGTGTCATTAGGGAATCACCAAGAAATTTGGGTGCTCTCCCTACGGTCCACTTGATGACCCATCCGTAACTCTATCGACCCGACTTGGGCGCTTTACCTAATGCCCCTCTTACCGATGAATTCGAGCCCCTTTTCTACAAGCCTAAATATCATGTCAATGGCGTCCATAAGTTCTTGAAGTGGTGTACAATCATTTTTCTCTTCATCAAGGTGTCTTACCACTGCATCTTGACAAGTAGACCCATTGGCCTTCATGCCCCATGGTCACTTCCAACCAACCAAAGTCTCCACCGCGGGTGAGAGAAGTGCTCGAGGCCTTCTCTAGCTAAGGGTGTGACACCTAGTCCTCTAATAGAAAAATGTAAGACCAAAATGATCTTTGGATAACTCAACTATGTTATTCTTAAAATTATACTGGAAATGCATACTCTATTTGTGTATTAACTTTTCACTCCATTAGAGAAGCACTTTCAATTAAGGGTGTACTTACAAAATGCCTCCTTTGAAGCAGTTTGTGATTCTTTGATTAAAGAGAAAGATAAACTCTTGCACCTTGGATTGATTAACACTATAGGTACATCTAACAAATCCTTAATAACATAGAAGAAGTAAGGCCCCAAGCATCCGAAAAAAGTAACTTCCTCCCATTGACAATAGATAAACTAAGGGTTCCAAACCCTCTCAACCAACTCTACTCCCAATGGTAATAAAGGAACTAAATCAAAAGGAAATTAGACTAAGGGACATTGTAATTTTTATGGATGTGATGGACATAGGGAGTCTAAATGTTTCAAGAAGATGGAGGCCTTAGATGCAACAATTAAGAAGGACAACATCAATCTTGATTATCCTCCTTCTTAATATTCTTCCCATGGACATGCTCTTTTTGCTTCTATTTTTTTATTTCAATGCAAAATACACTTCTTCTAATGAATGGCTTATTGATTCTAGACGATCATATCATATGGCTAAGGATAAAGGTTATAGTTTACTCTCTTAATGAATGTAACATCAAACAAATCTTTACTGGTGATGATAACTCTCTTTGTGTTGTTGGGTCTACGACAATTTATCTAGATGGTGCTCATTTTAACGATGTGTTGTGTGTTCCAAGTATTTCATGCACCTTCATATCAGTATACCATTAAGTTACTTATTTAGGTGAAGGCAAACTAGGATAATTTTGACCTTACCAAGTTGTAATCAAGTAGTTAAATTATCCTAAGCATGTCTTAACAACTAGACATATTGATGATATCACCATATTGCATAGATTTGCTAAGTTTAGGTTATCCTCTCTTCCATCAATTTGTATTACTCACAATAATGGCATGAGATATCTTTGGCATGAGTGGTTTGGTAATTTAATTATTGCTCATTGTAGCAGTGATGTAAGCAAAATTCGATGACTAGAGCAACAATGTAAGAAAAGTACGATGATTAGTCATTCTCTAATTTCTTACATAGATGGTGTTTGTTCTAGCCATGTTCTTGGAAAATATCATCAATGTTGTTTTGATAAATGTGCCTCTTGGCATGCCTCAACCCCCTTGCAACTTGTTTATAGGGATTTGTGTGATTTGTTTCCTTCTCTAAGTTCAAGTACTTCTTAACTTTCATTGATGACTTCTACAAATGCACTCTGCTTTATCTCTTAAAACTTAAGAGTGAAGTCTTTGACATGTTTTTGGCCTATAGAAAAAAAACAACTTGGATATCAACTTCATAAATTAAAAATAAATAAGGGAGGTGAATATGTTAACCAAAAACCCTTTAAAGGGTTGGGTTAATAATGAAAATAATTGGTGCTCAAGTTCCCTACTTTCAAAAAGAGATTTCTTGATTTTAACTTCTAGTGCCCCTTTTAAACTTTTTAGGCTTTGATCAAGTGGGTGCTAACTTCACTTTGCTTTGCCTTTGAGTCAATTTAGAAAGGCCTTCTTCTTCAATTTGGCATTGTACTTATTTGAGGCAGTGTTCCTAACTTCACTTTGCTTTGCCTTTGGGTCAATTCAGAAAGGACTTCTTCTTCAATTTGGCATTGTACTTATTTGAGGCAGTGTTCCTAACTTCACTTTCCTTTGCCTTTGTGTTAATTCAGAAAGGTCTTCTTCTTCAATTTGGCATTGTACTTATTTGAGGCAGTGTTCCTAGTCCATTATTATTTGTAAAGAATCTTCCTTGTGTGTTTGGCTCATTATTTCAATTTCATTTTTAACTTCTTCATTTTTTTCACACATGTAAGACAAAAATCCATGTACTAGTATGTAGATGGAGACTTTCTCCCCAAATATTAAAACCCTAGATATGTAAACCATGTTTAATTGTATCAAAATGGATTAGGACCAAATACTTGGTTTATCAAAGCTAAAAGTACAAAGGACTTTCTTTTTTTTTTCCAAGAAAAAAAAGCGTAATTTTATTCATCTTTCGAGATCAAAATTACATTCTGAATATTCACAACCACGTGAATGCCAAAGTCCAAAAAAAAATTTGGAACCAAAAAATAGACTGCGAAGTCTTCTGAAAAATAGAATCAAGGAAAGCATATTCAAATGCATTTTCACATGAAAACTATATAGATCATTACATTTAATATTTCCACAAAAAAGAGATCATATAGATAAGCCTGTTACAGCCAGCAAGTTACCATCAAAAAATTTCCTGAACCCACTGATGATTCACCATCTACCAAAAAAACATTGTATGTTTTCGAGGAAGATCATTAGCATAATAGATTCATCCATTTACCTGCTATATTCCAGCTAATTCTGACCACTGATATATCACGATAAAAAACCAGTTCCTATAAATAGAAACCTCTGTCAATATATAGCAGAAAACATACACCTGTTCACTGTTATCAAAAAAGATTTATATCCACAAAAAAGAGGAATATATTTCTGCCAGTTATAGCCTGTATAGAAACATCAAAAAATACTGAACCCACTTTGATCATGATCTGCCATAATCACTGTATGTTTTCTCAAATGAGATCACTAACAGTTTAGATTCCATCATGCGATAATATCATCAGTTCTGATAACTGATAGCTCACGATAAAAATATCAGTTCATTGTGAATAAGAAACCTCTGTCAATTATATGCCGTAAACATAAACCTGTGACCATTGGCACAAAAAAACCACAGTTTCATAATATTATACCAGACTATCTAAGCCACATCCAATATCAACCGAGATATATACATCAATAAGGTCTGACTTCAAAATTTTTCAATTAACAGCCTATGATAAAAAGTCTGAACTGTATCTTCATTAAATTCTTTCAGCAGCCAAGTGCCCAATGCCAATCGGAGCCCTTCCTTGGAAGCTTTGTCCGCTTCCTGGTTGTTTTCCCTGTATACATGATGGCACGAGAAAGAGTCAAAACGAAAGAGGAGCTGCCGAATAGAAGATAAAATGTGAGCCAACCTCAAATGTCTACACTCTTGTGTCTGATTGATCCAATTTATAACATTCAAGGAGTCACCAAGAAAATTAAGAAGAGTGCATCCTTTCTCCAAAGCAAACATCAGCAGCATTTTGAGACTCATTAATTCTGCAAAGTTGTTTGTGCCTCCCCCTAGCCCCAAGGACATATAAAAGAAATGTGATTCAGTTAGATAAAGCACTGCACCACCACCACATAAATTATTCTGGGCAGCCCCATCAAAGAACGCCCACGGAAGAGATCTGTCAATTGCCAAAGTAAAAATCCTTTGTTCACGAACAGCCTTAATAGGTACTGGAAAATATTTGTAAAAGCCCACTAACAGAGAACTGATGATAGCCGGGTTGCTTGGGGCATCCTTGAAAATAGCCTTGTTACGTGCCATCCAAATTCCCCAAATCACTAGAAGAGGTAAGATTTTAATCTGCTTCAAGGGAGACCTCCTCCACCAAGAATCCCAAGCTTCCCCAACAGAATCCCCTTCCCACTTACAGTTGAATCCAACCAAGGAAGTTACTTCCCTCCAAACTTCAATAATGAAGGAACAGGATAAGAACAAATGCTGGGAAGTTTCCAACTCCCTTTTACATAACACACACCATCCCGGACCCTGAAAAGAACGCTTCTGAAGGATGTCCCACGTGGGAACCTTATTATTTAGAACACACCACATAAACAGCTTCGATTTTGCTGGGCATTTTAGCCTCCACAGTGGCCTCCACCACCAGACTATATTCCTTTGAACCACCCCTGCACTAAGAACTAAATACCCAGCCTTAGGTGAGTAAATGCCTCCTGGATCGGGTTCCCAAACAAGCGAATCATCTTGTTCAGTAAGTAAAATGTTAGCCCGAACCAGCTCCCTTAGGTAATAAACCAAAAAGCCAGTCTCCCTTGCCCCCAAACCAAAGGAGATAGCCCTTCTCCAGGATTGAGTCCAAGGTTCATTGACCCTGGGAACAACTAAATGATTAAGCGTAACAACCCCTTGTTGACCTAACAGCATAATTACATCATGAGGAAGAAGATGTTGATGAGTGCTGCCCATCCATGGATCCCTGCCTATCAAAACACTTTCCCCATTGCCCACATCCCAAGCCAAATTGTTTTCAATCAAATCAAAAGAATTAACAACTGCTTTCCAAATCACCGAACCTCCAGAGTGAGACTTCCTAGGATTTCTGACCCAATCCAATAGACTCTCACCCTGGAGATATTTCTGCTTAATCACACGAGTCCACAGGCTGCTGGATTTCAATAACCTCCACCCTCCTTTTGCAGCCAAGGCTTTTGAAAAAAGAAAGATGTCCTTAAGACCCCATCCACCCAAACCTTTAGGAACAACAATCCTTTTCCAGTTGACCCAAGGTGTAGTCTGATCTTCTTTATGACCACTCCAAAGAAATCTAAAACAGACCCTCCGAATCCTTTCAAGTACCCCTTTCGGTATCCAAGATAAAGACATCCAATATACCGGAATTGCCTCCAAAACAGCTTTGACTAAAACTAATCTACCTGCTCTGGATAGCCACCTGTGACTCCAAACCAATAAACGTTTCTCAACCTTCCTGATCAACCAAAACCAGTCCTGTTTCCGATACCTGTTAGCTTTTAATGAGAAGCCAAGGTATTTTAAACCTTCCTCCAAACCTGCTGAAGTAAAAGGAAAATACCTCATCAAATCTGCCTCCTCATCCTGACTTAACAAATGTGTAGTCAAAGAAGATTTACCTGCATTAATCTCCATACCAGTTGCTTTTGAGAAAAGGTCCAAAATCTCCTGGAGAACCCTAGATTCTCCTCTAGTACCAGAACAGAAAATCAGTATATCATCCACAAATAGTAGATGTGTAATTTTTAAATTCGGGGCAATTTGGATCCCAGTGAAGCGACCTTCCACTCTATCTACTCTTAATGCCCTGCTTAAACCTTCAGCAACCAAGAGAAAGAGAAGAGGAGATAATGGGCATCCCTGTCTAAGCCCTCTCTCAGCATGAAAAAAAGGAGAGGCCGCTCCATTAATCAGGACAGAGAAAGAAACAGTAGTTATACAAGACATAACCCATCTTATAAAATTGATACCAAAACCTAGATGGGTTAGGAGCAATCTCAAATAAAGCCAGCTAACTCTGTCATAGGCCTTAGAAAGATCAATTTTGAGAACAACCCCCTTCAACCTTCTAGTTTTTAGACTGTGAAGTCCTTCCTGAGCCACCCCTATTGCCTCGTGAATCTATCGGCCTTCAAGAAAGCCAAACTGTTCGACAGAGATGTGTTCTGAAAGAATAGCCATCAGTCTTAAGGCAATAACTTTTGAGATAATCTTATACACACAGTTGCACAAGGAGATGGGCCTAAAATCAGAGAGAGTTCTAGCATTGTCGACCTTTGGGATGAGGGCTATGAAAGTAGAATTGAAACTGGCTGGGATCCACCTTGACGACCGCGAGTCTTCAATTACCTGTAGCAGATCCATCCCCAGAATATCGAAGAGAGCCAGAAAAAAATCAATCGTCCATCCATCTGGACCAGGACTTTTATCTTTCTGAAAACTGCCCATGACCACCTTAAGTTCTTCTTCCGTAACTTCCTTCATCAAATCCCTATTGCCTGCCTCATCCACGAATCGAGGGAACATCTGAGCCAGCTTAATAACCTCTTCAATTGAGGCCTGAAGGGGAGCTTTGAACAAATGTTGAAAATGATTCACCCCACATCTGGCCTTATCTTCAAAAGAAACATGAGAAATACCCTCCTCATCCTGCAAGCTCCAAATGGTATTAGCCACCTTTCTCCCTCTGGCATAGGCATGAAAAAATTTGGTGTTATCATCTCCACTTTCCAACCAGATCGCTCTGCTTTTAAGTCTCCAAGCTTCCTCTTTTTCCATTAATAGAGTTGTTCGTCTGACCTCCAACTTTGACAAATCTTCTTTAATCTCATGAGATAAAAATCCACCCCCTTCTCCATCATAGATCAAAAGTAGCTTTGCTTCAATAGACTTCAGTTCGGCCTCATCTATGTTTCTCTTTGCAACTGCCCAATCCTTGATAAACACCTTAAGACGTTTAATATTGTCTGCAAACTGTAAAGCAGCCGATCTGTCATTTACCCTCCCAATAGGGTTCCAGTGTGAAAGGAAGAGATTTTTGAAGGTCTCATCCTGAAGCCAACATTTATTGAATTTTAAAGGGCTCGGAGGATTAATGGGCCCCTTTTTGAGTTCAAAGAAGATAGGGAAGTGGTCGGACTGACCCCCACTGCCCACCCATTGTCTTACCAAGAAAAAACTGTCCACCAGCTGCTTTGATATCAAGAAACGATCAAGTCTTTTTGCCACCCTAGCATCCCCACAACGATTATTTCGCCAAGTCAGTTTTAATTTTATAGGCTCAATATCCAGCAAGCCCTTCTCCATCAGTTTCTGTACAAAAAACCCTGCCAATGAATCCACATGAGCATGAGGACCCCAAACCTCATTATGTCCCAACGAGAAATTAAAATCTCCACCCAGCACTACCGAATCTCCGCTCACCAAAGGGTTTTGAAGCAAAGAGTCCCAAAAAGGAGCTCTATTAAGATAAGGTCCATAGACATTAATTACTGAAAGAGAAAGCCCCAAATCTTCAGAAAAAACCTCAACTCCCAGCACCCCCTCTAAGCCCCAAGAGTTAATCATCTTCACACAATTGTTTCTCCATCCCACTGCCAAACCCCCTAAGCGGCCTTTTGCATCTAAGGTAACAAAAGACCACCCAGGTATCCAACTCTCCAGCCTCTCCTGAATCACCTCTCCAATTCCTAAAGTCTCTTGCAGCATAATTGCATCCGGGTGTTCAAGAGTAAGCACCCTGATGAAGGCTGATTTCTTGCCAGGCCCAGCCAGCCCCCGACAATTGAAAGACAAAAGCTTCATAATCGACCTTTCTTCAAGGCCATCTCTGCTCTAAGGGCCTTTTCAATCGAAACTTGTTTTCCTCCCAAGAGATCCTCCTTGGCTCTGGACTGGGCCTTGAAAAGATTAGACTTCCTACCTGGCCCTCTTTTCCCAGATTTAGAATTTTTACCCAACCCAGGGACAGATTTGTGGCAGGATCTTAAGAAATAACTCGACTCCATAGAATCTTGAGGGGAAGGAGACTCCTCCGGACAGAGATCGGATTCAGGTTCCACAACAACAGTAGGGGGAGCGGCCAAAGTTAAAGGTTGTACAGGTTCAATATCGGTAATGGCAACAACAGGTTGAGAACCCAATCACGAGACAACCTCAGCTGATACAAAGGGCATAGAGGGACCATGCGGCCCCGAAAGAGAAAGCTTCCTCAACCCATCAATCCAATCAAAACCAAGAAAGGAGACATTATTCAAGAACAAATTAACATTAGATAACAGAGGTAAGGCAGGGTTACCCGAACCAGGGGGAGCCCCAATAGCTGTATCATCCACCATCGTTGAAGCCTGAACTGGCGGAGCAAGTGTCCCTTCGTCCTCCTCGGGATCCGAAAAAAACAAATCATCAGAAATCGGATCGCTGTCTAAATCTTCTGCAGAGGACGGAACCGAACCAAACGAAACAGGAGGCTTCTCAGAGGGTCTCTCCCGCGCCAACCATTCACTTTTCCTTCTATTACCAAATTGAGGGCGCACCTGCATCTTGCATGACGACGCCGGGTGGCCATAGATATGGCATCTTCGACACCGAAAAGGAACATTCTCGTAATCCAAAATCTGTGGGATGGGCACCGGCCCCCATTCCAAAATAATAGATTCTGCCAAACCCTCCCGAATATTAATGTTCACCAGAATTCGAGCAACCTTTTTCTCCTTAGACTCAAGAAAAGATCGGTCCGCCTCCAGAAATGTTCCAAGAATGTCGCCAATCCTCCGGAAATGATACAAATCCCAAAAGTGAAGGGGCAGCGCAGGTAAGCGCACCCAGATAGGGATTACATCCACCCTCTCTTTGCTAGCATCAAACAGAGGGTTCCACGGCTTCAAGAGAACAGGAGATTGATCAATATGCCAGCTTTTGGTTTGAATCCAGCTGAAGTCCACCTCCTTCTCCAGGTTGATGGCAAACCAACCTCTATTCAACATCTCAGCCTCCGGAACGTATCCAAACAGAATTCCCCATGAATCCGCAACCCAATCCTGTATAGTCTTTTTAGCAAAATTGCGCCCCATAACCCGCCCAACCAAAGTACACTTCGCCATCTTCAACACATTAGCCCAAGCTAGATCTTCGCCAACAGCATAGTTCCGCACCAACTTCTTCTTGACCCAGTTCTTCCGACGACTCTTAGAAGAGCCGTGAACCCCAGCCTGTCTTCCCACAAACTCACCCGAGGCCCCAAGACAACCAGCAGAGAAATCCCTTTTGGGAGATCCGCACCCACGATGCTCAGCAACATCCAACGGCACTTTCCATTCCACCTCCGATGCTTCAGCACTTGAAACCTGACCCTGCCAATCCTGCCCACAAACCCCACCTAAAGGCACCTGTGCACAATCCACTTCATCCACATGCCCTCCTTGAAAGACTGGTGGCGAAAGCCCTAAAAACAAAGAAACCCCAGCTTCCGGACAAACCGATGGACCCAGCAAACCCTCAGACCGTTGAAGAAGAGGATCCACAATAAAATCTGTCGAAACGTGTTCCACCGGAGAAGAAACAAAAAACTCAGATGGTGAAATCACAGCTTCCAGCCCCAAAGGCTTAATGCAATCCGGAATCGCACCACCCTGACCCGGCCTAGGGAAGTCCGTCATAAAATCCAAAGACCCACCACCTGACACCTCCCAGATGTCAGTGCCCTCCAGCCTGTCACTGGAATAATCAACCTCGTCCAAGTCCTCCATTACTGCTGGACCGTGATAGTCAAATAACCCTTACAAACTTCAACAAACCGCGAAGAAACCCTACAGCCAAAAACCGTGAAAAGGCAACAGTAAAAACCCACAAAACAGGGCATAAACAAAAAAACCACGATCCAGGTCAGCGACCGTACTCCTCGCTACCAGCCTAAGTCTTGATCATCGCCATTATTCGATCAATTTCTTCCAGGTTTCCAAAAAACTCCAACGCCATAACACTTCTCCAATCAAAAGTACAAAGGACTTATGATCAAAGACCATGCTAAAAACAATTGAAGAACTAAGGCTCATTCCTTCGTACATGAAGTAATTATGGAAACAAATATGTTGAATCTCTCAACTACAAACCATGGCCCCAATTTCTTATTATTTTAAGGGAATTTTCCAATTTTTAGCTTAACATAAAAAACACTACTTAAAATATTTTGTGCTACACACACATTCTTTACCTGGGTCTTTGATGTGTGTGTTTCCTTTCTTTTATTTGGCACCCAAGACTTGGTTGAAGTTTGAAGTCTCATTCCATAATGTAATTTTTAAGTAAGATCCACTTTAAAGCGCGAATAAATGATTTTTTCGAGCTCTATTTAGAAGTGATATTGCCAAACACGATCCGCGTCGTGGGGAAGGACAGCCGTCGATGAGGGTGAAGAGCTGACGGTAGAGATGAGATTTGCGCCAAAACTCCATATTTGAAATGCTGTTATCTTTTCAATAAAAGGGCGAGCGATGTCGAGAGAAGGCCATTCATTGTTGTTATTCTGTTATTTGCTATTTGCGGTGAAAAGATCGAAGAGATGGCCCGAACTAAGCAGACTGCCCGTAAATCAACTGGTGGTAAGGCACCTCGAAAGCAGCTGGCAACCAAGGCAGCCAGAAAATCTGCCCCGGCAACTGGTGGAGTGAAGAAGCCTCACAGGTTCAGGCCCGGCACAGTTGCCCTTAGGGAAATCCGAAAATACCAGAAGAGCACTGAATTGCTGATTAGAAAGCTACCCTTCCAGAGGCTCGTTAGGGAGATCGCCCAGGACTTCAAGACGGATTTGAGATTCCAGTCGTCAGCGGTGTCGGCGTTGCAAGAAGCGGCGGAGGCATATCTTGTTGGGCTCTTCGAGGATACCAATCTGTGCGCCATCCACGCCAAGAGGGTTACGATCATGCCCAAAGATATACAGCTCGCTCGCCGCATCCGTGGGGAGAGGGCATAATCATATCGTATCATATAATATCAGTTCGAATGGTGTGTTTTCACACCACCATTTGCTGTTTCTTGAAATTTGTTCTTCTTTGTCCCCTTGTTTCTTTGGTGTTTGTTACCGTCATCATCTGATGTTAAGTTCCACTGTTGTGTTTTCACACCACCATGTGCTGTTTCTTGAAATTTGTTCTTCATTACCCCCATTGTTTCTTTGGTGTTTGTTACCGTCATCATCTGATGTTAAGTTCCACTGTTGTGTTTTCACACCACCATGTGCTGTTTCTTGAAATTTGTTCTTCATTACCCCCATTGTTTCTTTGGTGTTTATCACTGTTATCGTCTGATGCAAAAACGCAACAGACAAGATCCATTGCTTGGAATTAAAAACGAATAGTAGAAGCCGTAACCGATTGTATCAGAGCCAGGTTTCGATCCTGGGACCTGTGGGTTATGGGCCCACCACGCTTCTGCTGCGCACCAAGAACTGACATATGCGACAAATTAGGGTTACGAACGACATGTTTTTAAATCAAATGGAAACTAGATGATTTTCATAGCTTGGCTTGATAATATATGCATACTGTTTTACTAGTTTTTATAAATCAGATGGAAACTATGTCGTTCCTGGCATCGGTTTCCTGGAAATCCGAAAGCTTTATATTTAGTAAAATTAAGTTATCAGATCCTCTTAACCATAACCCTGCTCCGAACTTGATATTGAACAATTGAAAAGGTATGTAAATCCACCAGCACTAAATGTTGGAGGTCCTGCCTAGCTCTGTCAAAGGAAAGATGCCTGGGCCTAATCTTTTACGGAGGTTTTTATCTATCTGGGATAATCTTTTGGATCACAGATGCTTTACAGTAGCAAGCTATAGATTTAATCTCTGAACAATGCAAGGTGGGAATGAATTTCTTTTAAACTATAGGAAATTTTTGCCAACCAGTTAGATATAAGAATACTTCACTCATTTGTCTTGATTTGATATACATCTATGGGAGATTACTTCTCTCAGTTGTCTTGATTTATTTGATTGCTGGGCAAAGAGCATTTTGCCTTACCAAGAGTCTTATTTCGTTGCATTTAACTTTTGCCAAGAGTCATATCACATTGTACACAATTCTTTTCATCTTTTCAAGGATTCTCTTCTTGAGTCATCTTTGGCTTGTTTCAATGGCGTTACTTTTTGCTGTCCATAATAATGAGATAGCCTCCATGCATAGAGTGTGCTATCTAATTTTGATGTTATTTGTTTAACATAGGGTGTGCTATTTGATATTGGTGTTATTTATTTAACAAGTCTGGACTCTTGCAAGACTTATTCAATGTTTGGAGACGTTTTGACAAGGTCATTTCCATCCTTGTAATGCCTGATATTAACAGTCTTTTAGAAGTACCTTTTCTCTTCAAATTGAATTTGATATTCCGAAAGACGGATTAGAATGCGGTTTTTTATTTATGAATATAGATCAACTATTACTTTATGTTTTCAATTTTATTTGAAATTTTTATTTGTTTATATAATTTACATTGATAAGCTTTTAGGTTATTGTTCAATATCCAGAAATGTCCTCAAACCTACCATCAATCTGCATATTGGGTGTCAAGGGCATATTGAATAATGAAAACATTGAGGACTTGAATAACTCTAATTTCAAGGGTGTTTTGCACAAAATAATTGGCAACACTAGAGGTACTTGTTGATGGTTTGTGCTCTTTTGAGAAATTTATCAAAATAAATAATATGTTGTAATTGTGCAAAGTAAGGCTTTGAAGGAATTCATAGATGAGATGGAAAATTTGTGCAATGCTAGGACAAAAAATGTTCAACCTCTATGATCATTCATGGTTTTTTTCAATACCCACTTTTTATATTTGTCTACACACTCAAACCCATGCTTCAATCCTATATACAATATTATGACTTATTTTTTTAGGTGTTTTGTGCAGAATTTTCTCAAAGGTATGGCTTTACAAAACAATGAGATCTAGCAATTACCATCAACATTTTAACTTTTTCATATTTACAAAAAAGATAAGTTAAACACTTATATGGAGAATAGTTGTCGATTGAAACGGTAATAACCAACATAGATTCTTCTTAAATAGAATACCTAGTGGCCCTTTAAAGAAAAATCAGGGCATGTAGTTATCTTGGAACCTAAGAGCATTGGGTTTTTGAGTTTATAGAGCACCAATTATTGTATTATAATTAACACCGTAGCCACTTACATATTCTATTAAAAACATTCATAGTCTAGCTTTAAACTACCAATTTATGGGAATTTTGACATGATGCCCAAAAAGTATGAACAAAACTAGAAACAAACTCACATTTTTGAGACATGCCAACTAGATAAATATCCACAAATTATATGAATCAAATCCATATTTTATGGTGAGGATATGAACTTGCTTACCCTAATCATAATTTGTGATTCATATCCATAGCTAGTGCGCTAGTGCCCTCAATAAGCCATAAACTAAATGAAGCTTTCACTTCATTGCATAAAAATCCTCGACCATTATTTGTAATAGGGCATCCACCATTATCTTGGGTATATCCTTTTGGTTTGTAGAAGTGTTCATGTTCTATAGGTTATGTTGAAATTCAGTGTAATACATGGAGCAAAATGGCCATGTAGAACCACCATTGGTATAGACATATTGGTGTTGAGCGGTAAAATAATTTTTAAGGCATATTATGATTTTAAGTATTTTTAATAATATAAATTATATATAGAAATATTAAACAATGTTAATTTCAAATGTGATTACTTTCATTTTTTAAGGTACTTGGTTTTATAGTGAAAAAATGACTAGCCAACAAAAAAACTTTAAATTTTCGAAGATATGCCTCAAATAATTTACATAAATCTGATAAATGTGATCCATGCCAATATATCTTTTTGCATATACCACAAGTTAACACCTTGTTATATAGTTCTATCCATTGCAACAATTTGGTTTTTAGAGGAGTAGTGGTTTTCCACAAAGGAATACACCACCTACTCTATTTCTTAGTCTTCATTCAAGAACATGGCCTTGTATTGAAGGCTTGTAGTATAATCTCTAGTATGTTTCCATGACTAGACCAAGGTATCTTCCTCCTCTTTTAGTAAATGAAACTCAATTTCAACTTGTCAATAAAAGTGTTTCATTTTTTAGTTTCATATCCATCTAAACCCAACAAACCATCTTCAATATATCACCTATCATTCCACAAATGAGCTCTTTTTGAGGCTACAAAATAAGAAAAATACGCATTATATGCATGTTATTATTCCATGTTTTATGGCTATATATATATATATATATA
>LPNX010343127.1:104768-210255 GCA_001517045.1 Pseudotsuga menziesii
CTAATAAATATAATAATTTGTGTTGTATATAAATATAATATTTGTTTTAATGATATTTTTTGTTATAGTAGTATATATAATAAACTTGGATCGGGGACGTTGGTTGAGAAGAGTTGTGCACATCGTGAATCGGGTGGGTGGTGACGTTAGATGCAAAATTTACCTGGCCACTAATGCATAAAGGAGGTTTAATTTGATAGTGACAAGGAGAGGTCATCACTGCATTATACGTATCATATTCTGCAAGGTCAGGCTTGTAAGAGGTTGATGAATTGAAATATTTACCATAAACTCTGAGATGGGGTCAGGCTTTTACCTTTATTGCGTATGGATCTGAGATTGGTTTTGGGTCAGCACCCTAGTTTAATTATAATTGAGTCTTTGATTGGTTAAAATATTGTTCTTGGTGCTTCCATCGGTTCAATTATTATTAGATCAACTACTATGACGTTTAAAGGAACTGAGCCCGGTGAAGCTACGTTGACTGGTGCAACTAGTTTGAAGGTCACATATCATGATAATTATATTGAAATTAAAAAAACACCTCAGTATGGGACTTGAGACTCTTACATTGAAGGATCAACAACTAGCTATAATGCTTCTAAGTATCGACATGGTACTGTTTCTAGTACCTAATTTGTAATTGTAGGAACCTAATTTTCCTTTGGTATGTGCTTAACGGTTTGCTTCAATGGTGCAGCAGGGATAAACATGGTCAAGAGAAAATTCGTACAATTGCTTTGTTGGATTTTTGAAGATCAAGGTGCATGGCACCAATATTACTAATATAAGGTAAACGACTTACAAAATTTACTAAATTGTAACACTTCATTGTCACACTTGCAATTTTTCATGACACAATTAAAAATTACTAACATAAATAACTAATTCATATTCTTATAACTAGCAATTTTTTATGTTGTGACTAAATTAGTCGTTTATGTTAGTCATTTTTAACTGTCACTTATTATCTATTCATATTTGTTAACTGGTGACTAAATTAGTCGTTAATTTTAGTCATTTATAATTGGGTCAATCAAAATTGTTCATATTTAATAGTAAATCACTTGAAAAACTTGTGGTGACTAGAATTTATAGTCACGTAGTAGCTAATTCCTCATTTTGTACTACCCTAAGAAAACAATATGCATGCACAAAATATTAACACAAGTATGTAGTCGACAACACCACAAAGGGGTGTGCCTAAATTGTATTTACGACAAGAACTTTTTACAACATGAAGAGGATTCCACAGCTTGACAACTCTCGTAGAGGGCACCCAAAATGGTTGCCTCAAAGGTATTCCAAAAACCACCTTATAATTCACTTCAAAAGATGCACCTAAAACGATGCCCATAAGTGCACCTAGAACTGACATGTAGAAGTGTGCCCATAATTGTGTCTTGACTAGTGCCTGGGTGAGCGCCCATAAATGATCCTAGAACTGGCACTAGGAAGTGCACCCAAAACTATACTTGACTGGCAACTAGACCACCACACAACTCCAACTAGATGTGCGCCCAAAATGTAGTCTTGTTATTGCCTTCCTTCCCTTGTCGCAACCAATGGGTCCACCTCATGCAACACTTGTCCAAGTTCTACCACAAGCTGTTAGCACTGGTGCTCTTGTCACACTTAGTTTTGTTTAACTCCTAGCTTACACCTCCTCCTTGACTTGTTCCCAAGTTGATTTGTGCTATGCCTTGTTTGCTTGCCTCTAATCTCTGATTTACTTATATGTGATGGATGGTGCATGCCTTGACACACAAGGCACCCCTCCCATTTTGGGTCAACCTCCTCAAACGTGTGTGTCATTAGGGAATCACCAAGAAAATTGGGTGCTTTCCCTATGGTTCACTTGATGACCCATTAGTATTTATGTCGACCTGACTTAGGCGCTTTACCCAATGCCCCTGTTACCGATGCATTTGAGCCCCTTTTCTACAAGCCTGAATATCATGTCGATGGCGTCCATAAGTTATCGACGTGGTATACAATCATTTTTCTCTTCATTAAGATGTCTTACCACCACATCATGACAAGTAGACCCATTGGCATTCATGCCCCATGGTCGCTTCCGACCAACGGAAGTCTCCACCGCGTTTGAGAGAGGTGCTCGAGGCCTTCTCTAGGCAAGGGTGTGACACCTAGTCCTCTAATAGAAAAATGTAAGATAAAAAGGATCTTTGGATAACTCATATATGTTATTCTTAATAATCTTGGAAATGCATACTCTATTTGTATATTAACTTTTCACTCCATTAGAGAAGCACTATTAATCAAGGGTGTACTTGCAAAATGCCTCTTCTGAAGCATTTTGTGATTCTTTGATCAGAGAGCAAGATAAACTCTTGCACCTTGGATTGATTAACACTATAGGTACATCTAACAAATCCTTAATAACATAGAAGAAGTAAGGCCCCAAGCATCCCAAAAAAGCAACTTACTCCCATTGACAATGACTAAACTAAGGGTTCCAAACCCTCTCAACCAACTCTATTCCCAATGGTGATAAAGGAACAAAATAAAACATAAATTAGACGAAGGGACATTGTAATTTTTATGGATGTGATGGCCATAGGGAGTCTAAATGTTTCAAGAAGATGGAGTCCTTAAATGCAACAATGAAGAAGGACAACATCAACCTTGATCATCCTCCTTCTAAATATTCTTCCCATCGACATGATCTTTTTTATTTTATTTTTTATTTCAATGCAAAATATACTTCTTCTAATGAATGGCTTATTGATTCTAGATGATCATATCATATGGCTAAGGATAAAGTCATAGTTTCTTCTCGTAATGAATGTAACACCAAACAAATCTTTATAGGCGATGATAACTCTCTTTGTGTTGTTGTTGGGTGTACGATAATTTATCTAGATGGTGCTAATTTTAGTGATGTGTTGTGTGTTCCAAGTATTTCATGCACCCTCATATCAGTATATCAAGTTACTTATTTAGGTGAAGGAAAACTAGGAGAATTTTGACCTTACCAAGTTGTAATCAAGTAGTTAAATGATCCTAAGCATGTCTTAACAACTAGAATTATTGATGATATCACCATATTGCATAGGTTTGTCAAGTTTAGGTTATCCTCTCTTCCATCAATTTGTATTACTCATAACAATGGCATGAGCTAATTTTGGCATGAGTGGTTTGGTAATTAATTATTGCTCATTGTAGCAGTGATGTAAGCAAAATCAGATGACTAGAGCAACAATGTAAGAAAAATATGATGATTAGTCATTCTCTTATTTCTTACATAGATGATGTTTGTTCTAGCCATGTTCTTAGAAAACATCATCAAGGTTGTTTTCATAAATGTGCCTCTTGGCATGCCTTAACTCCCTTGCAACTTGTTTATAGGGATTTGTGTGATTTGTTTCTCTTTGCTTCCTTCTCTAGGTTCAAGTGCTTCTTAACTTTCATTGATGACTTCTACAAATGCAATCTACTTTATTTCTTAAAACTTAAGAGTGAAGTTTTTGACATGTTTTTGGCCTGCAAGCACCTTATAGAAAAAAACAAAAAAACTTGGATATCAAATTCAAAAATTAAAAATAAACAAGGGAGGTGAATATGTTAACCAAAAACCCTTTAAAGGGTTGGGTTAATAATGAAAATAATTGGTGCTCAAGTTCCCTACTTTCAACAAGAGATTTCTTGATTTTAACTTCTAGTGTCCCTTTTCATCTTTTTAGGCTTTGATCAAGTGGGTGCTAACTTCAATTGCCTTTGCCTTTGGGTCAATTCAGAAAGGCGTTCTTCTTCAATTTGGCATTGTACTTATTTGAGGCAGTGTTCCTAGTCCATTATTATTTGTAAAGAATCTTCCTTGCGTGTTTGGCTCATTTTAATTTCATTTTTAACTTCTTGATTTTTTTCACACATGTAAGACAAAAATCCATGTATTAGTATGTAGATAAGACTTTTTCCCCAAATATTAAAACCCTAAATGTGTAAACCATGTTTAATTGTATCAAAATGGGATAGGACCAAATACTTGGTTTGTCAAAGCTAAAAGTACAATGAACTTTTTTTTTTTCCATAGAAAAGAATCGTAAATTTCTTTACATTCCTCAGATGGAACTGAAAGGTCCATTGTCAACAAACTAAAAAAGAAGTTCTGAATCAAAATATTTACATAAGATCATAAGATCATGTATCAAATCAAGTCAGCATTGATTTGCCAAAAGCAACAACAAAATCATAAAAACACATATAGTGTCAAAAATAAGATGATATATCATTATCATCCTCAAATATGTTCATATAGGATCAATTGTATCTCAAAAAGACTGATATATATTGGCCTTAAACAGCATAAGCTATTCAACCAACAACATCCAAAAAGTAGTATCAATAAGTGCTGCAACATCATCTAGAGTTCACGATCATTAGTCCTATAAAAACCAAAACTCAAGATCATCAATGTTAGTTCAGAAAATCTGGTAAGATTCAAAAGATGAATCCTCTCTTAATTCTTTAATGAGCCAGAAACCCTCAGTGATCCTCGCTCCAGCCTTTGCTAATGAATCAACTAAACTGTTCCTTTCACGATAAATATGTTGAAACTGCACCATCTCAAAACTGTTAGAAAGTCTATGTACTTCCTGAAGAATTAAAGATAATTCTAAGTTGTGCATTCTGAATTTACCCTTGGCCCAGTTAATAACTAACTGAGAGTCGCCAAAAATCTGGATTCTTGCATAATCCTTCATCTTGGCCAATGTAAGTAGAAGCTTTAAAGCATAGAGTTCATCATTGTTGTTAGTACCAGCCCCTAAACTAGCTTTAAAGGAAAATGAAAGTTTATCAGAAAAGTAAAGCATACCTCCAACTCCACAAGCAGATGAATCCTCTGCTGCTGATCCATCAAAAAAACCCCAAGGGTAAGATTTATCAATTGTTTCTACAAATACAAACCTTATTTTCAGAACAGAATCCTCTTGTGGAAAAGATCTCATCATACCCAAACTGAAAGAGCAAACCTGAGAAGGCATCAAAGATTGATCTTCAAAACAACTTTGGTTGAGAGCCTTCCATAAAAACCACAAAACAATAATGGGCAAATACCTAATATGCTTAACTTGCATATTAAGACACCAGTTCTTCAAACAATCTATCACAGATACCCCATACCAAAGATTCCTGAAATTTAACTTATCTTCAATATCTAACCAAACACTCTTAGTGAAAGGGCAATCCACCCTAAGATGAAAATTAGATTCATCCTCCAATTTACACAAGTAACATTTGCGAGGTCCTTCAAAACCTATTCTAACCGAGACATCCCAAGTGAGTGCCTTATCAGAAAAAAGAAACCAACAAATTTTTTTTGATTTTAAGGGACACTTAAGTTTCCACAAAATTTTCCACCACCAGGAAAGATCCATACCAAACTTGTCCTGTAACAAATGCACATAACCTTCTTTTGGAGAATATTTACCATTTTTGGACAAATTCCAAACAAGTATATCAGCACTGTTAGTAAGTCTAACATGACTAGCTTTAAGAATGGCTAGAAAACCATTCCAGCATAAAACATCTTGTATATCAGATAACCATCCTTGTTCACTCAAGAGAGTCAAACCAGGGCAACCAATGTCTTTAAGAAAGAAAATATCAACAGAATGTAATTTATCAAGTAGTAAAGTAGGTAAATGATGTCACCATTTGCAACCTACCCAAGGATCAATACCAATCCTCAGATCATCACCATTACCAACCTTCCATACAAGATTATTACCAATAATATAAAAAGCCCATAAGACAACTTTCCAACAAATTGAAATATTCTTTTTCTTCTTAACAGACACTCGGATCCAATCCAAAATAGATAAAGGATGAACATATTTCTGTACTGCAATCTGAACCCATAGACCCGTACCTGCAATAATATTCCATACACTCTTAGCTGCAAGGGCTTTAGCAAAAACCGTCGGGATTTTTAGTCCCCAGCCACCCAGAAATTTAGGGCAAGCCAAGGTTTTCCAGGAATTCCAAGGGAGACCAACAGAGTCCTTATGTCCAAACCACAGGAATCTAAAACATAACTTTCTAATTTTCTCAATGACCCCCACAGGAATCTAGAAATGCATCCAATAAATCGGGATAGCTTCAAGAACTACTTTGACCAACGTAAGCTTACCTCCCTTGGTTAACCAACGAAAGCCCCAGTTCATAATCCTTTTTTTCACTTTTGCAATAAGCCAGTCCCAATCCTTCAAAACATATCTGCACGGTTTAAGAAAGAAACCAAGATACTTCATGCCATTCTCAATGGTTAACACAGAAAATGAAAAAATATTCTGTAAAGTAATGATCTCATACTCATCCAAACTGGAGTAATATAAAGCAGATTTTTTATCATTTATTTGTATACCAGAAGCCTTACAATAAACCAATAATATCTCATACAGAGAAGATAAAGATTGTTCTGATCCATCAGTAACCATGATAAACGTTATCCACAAAAAGTACATGAGTTAAGGAAATATTGTTTCCAAAAGATATCCCATGGTAAATCCCATCATCTTTGGCACAATAGAGAGCTCTACTCAGTCCTTTAGCAATAATCAGAAAAAGTAAAGGGGCCAAAGGACAACCTTGTCTTAACCCGCTTCCATCTTTAAAGAAAGTTGAAGCTGCTCCATTAATAAGAACAACAAAAAAGACTGAAGTTAAACTGCTCATAACCTAGGAAATGAATAAACCAAAAAAACCCTTTTTGGACAAAAGTACCCTCAGATAAGTCCAACTAACTCTATCATAGGCTTTAGATAGGTCAATTTTAAGAACCACTGATTTTAAATGTTTACCGTGAATGGTATGTAAACCTTCCTGTATGACACCCATCGCATCATGAATCTGTCTGCCAAGTAAAAAACCAAACTATTCATAGGAAATATAACAGCCCAACACATATCTGATACGAGTAGAAATAATCTTACCAATGATTTTATAGCAAAATTTACACAGAGAAATAGGCCTGAAGTCCTCTAAATAAGAAGGATGACCAATCTTAGGAATCATAACAAGAAAAGTGGTATTAAAAACAACTGGAATTTTACCAAATTTCCTTGAATCTTCAATCACACGTAATAAATCCAAACCCAGAACATCAAAAAGAGCCTGGTAGACCTCTACAGGAAGTCCATCTGGTCTTCGACTCTTATCATTCTTGCTCAAAGTAAGAATGGATTAGATTTCCTGTAATGTAACATGTTTAATGAGCTCTTCATTCTCTTCCTCAGTTATGGATGTGGGAAAGTACCCAGCACTCATAACAACTTCAGGGAAATGGAGATTACTCTCCTCCTGAAATAAAGTCTCAAAATGTTTGACACCAGCCTCTGCAATAGCCTCAAATCCTTCCACCATGTTACCATCACCATCAGCTATCTTCCAAATAGAATTAATAAATTTCCTATTATCAACATACTTATGGAAAAAAGGGGTATTTTCATCCCCACACAGAAGCCACAAAGCTCTACTTTTCAATCTAGCCTCCCATTCACGATCTAGTAAAATTTTCCTCTTACGAGATTCCAAATCAACCAGAGAAGATTTATCCACCTCAGATGCAAACCCAAAACCCAACTTATGAAGACCGGCCATTAAAAATTCAATGTCCACTACATCCTTATTCTCCTGTAATTTCTTCACGACTGACGAAGAGATAGACACCTCTTTAATTTTCTTAAGATTTAAGGCGAAGTGTACAGCAAGAGAAATCTCAAGGTTATTAGAAAAACCTATCCAGGTAGATTTTAAAAGGGAGACAAAGTCTTCATCCTCCAACCATGAAGCATTAAATTTAAAAGGACTGCGTGGTTTAGAATCTTTAGTCAAAACTTGCATAAAGACAAGATTATGGTCTGAATCCCCACCACTACCAATCCATTGTCTGAAATGCAGATCACAATCCAGAAAATCAGAAGAAAGAAGGAACCTATCCAATCTCTTGCATATATTCTCACACCCAACTCTCCGGTTATTCCAGGTAGGAAGTAGTATGGTTGGGGCGATATCCACAAGTGAAGCAACCTCCATTTGCCTAATGAAAAAATCATATAGGTTATCAACTCTAGCCTTATCACCCCAAATCTCAGATAAACCAACAGAAAAATTCAGATCTCCACCAAGGATCAATTTAGAGCTCAACAGACCCTCCATTTTAAACAAATTAATCCAGAAAAATTCTTTGTCCACATAAGGTCCATACAAATTAAGACAGACAATAGTCATTTTAAGCTCAACAGAGTGTAGCGAGGCGCAAAGACCAGAACCAAAAGCCCAGGCATTAATCAAGTGAAAAGGACGCATCCGCCAACCAAGAAGTAAACCCCTAGATTTGCCTTTAGCATCCACAGATAAAAACTTCCAGCCATGATTCATTGATTCCATCTTAGAAACCAACAACTCACCCCCACACATAGTTTCTTGTAAGAATAAAACATCAATTAAATGTTCATCAATCAACCTACGAACCGCTAGTTTTTTGGGCAAACTAGCCAACCCTCTGCAATTAAGGGTCATAGTGATCATAAGTAATCTCCCAAAGGGGTTTGCACAGCTCTAAGTGCCCCAGAAACATTCTTATCATTAGTAATCAACACCTTATGAACCCCTCCAGGATCTATACACGGAATAAAATTCCCTGTCATACCTCCATCAATTACACTTGCAGACGCTTAAGCCTTAGCACAAGACTGTAAAAAATAGCCATCAAATGATTTATTACATTTGACAGGGGAAACAAACCCTAAATTCCCCAAAGGAAAATCAATCCTTCTCGACTCTCCCGAATCCCCAACACCAGAAATCTGTAGGTTATCAAGAAGTAAACTAGGGTTATCAGATACAGAGAAACAAAGGGGTTTCAGCAAGTCCAAGATCTGAATGTCATCCTAAACCGTATCATAACCCGACATACCTCCCACCATAACCTCTTCCAGGACAGTAATATCAAAATCCTTAGAAACAACAACATGGTTCTTAACCCGCCAGTAGGATTTAGGTTTAGGAACATAAGCAGATTTACCAGCTTTACTAAAAGGTAAAGAACAATCAGGGATTAAATGGTCGTGGGCATGGCATCTGTTACAGCAGAAAGGGATGCCCAAATAATCTAAAGGCCCCCTTTTTAATCAAAATATCCTCCGCTAAACCATTCCCAAGGTCTAGTAAAACCAACACTTTACCCAAACAGCAGACACCTGTATCAAGAAATGAAAGATCTGCCTCCAAATAAGTGCCTAACGTATTGCCAATCAACTTAAAGAATTCGACAGACCATAATTCAAATGGCAGGTTCGGTAACTTAACCCAAATAGGAAGCAAGTCATACCTTTCCACTCTCGGGTCAAATAAAGGCGATCATCTTTTCAGCAACAAACCTGTGTTCTGCCACCTCCAAAAACCAGCAAGAATAGTGGTAGCATCTTCTTCAGAATGAAACTTGAAAGCAATCCTGCGAGGAAAAATGAAAACATCCGGGCACAAACTGATACGATCAATCCAAGCACCAGCAGCCCAATTTTTTACATTGTCAGCGTTAAATTTTCGACTGCCAAATCTGCCCACCAAAGTAGTGGCGTTAGTCAATACAATGTCATTCAAACACACATCCTCGTCGACAACCATCATCGCAGGTTTCCCTTTCCTGATTATTTTTCTAGGCCTCTTCAAATGTTTGACTACCTCCGGAGATTCACAATCTTTAAAGGGTAGCTTCGCAGGAAAACCTCCCTTTAACCCCGAAACGAGTTTTTCCTGCTCAACTTTAAGCAACAGGTCCTCAACGGGCACCGAGAAATCTTCAGAACCCCTACCCGGCTCGTTAATCATAAACTCATCACTAGATGACACCGAAAGAGCAGAACCCAAAACACCATTAAACCCATCAATTGTAAGTAAAGAAAAATCCGGTTTCATGGAGTTTGCCCCATTCGGCTCTGCAAACTCGCACACTCCATCAGCCTCCCCAAACGGCATAGCAACACTGACGGACAAAACAAAGTCATTAAACCCCTCTTTCTTACCCTGAGGCGCCTTAACAACATCAGAAACAGGTGGTGGCGTACGAGCCAAGTGCTTGATAGCTCTGAACGTCATGCTTGCATGCCGAAGGACATGTCGCCCCCAAAAACTACCACATTGAATAACCAAGTCAAAAATCAGGTGGGAGGATCGTATAGAATACAAACTCGGAGATCACAGATAAATGCAGATTCGACCTTTCTGCCAGAATCAATAAAGAAAGGAGTACGTTCTGTACTACGGGAAAGGTGACGACAAAAGAAAAACCCTAGAAATACAATCAAGCTCCAAGAAACTTCATCGCTCTCCTCAATCCCGTTGAAGAGTTACCAAAAGTACAATGAACTTATGATCAAAGACAATGCTAGAAACAATTGAAGAACTAAGGCTCATTCCTTCATACATGAAGTAATTATGGAAAACAAGTATGTTGAATCTCTCAACTATAGGCCCCAATTTCTTATTATTTTAAGAGAATTTCCCAATTTTTGGCTTAACATAAAAAACACTACTTAAATGTTTTTGTGCTACACACATTCTTTACCTGGGTCTTTGATGTGTGTGTTTCCTTTCTTTTCTTTGGCACTTAAGACTTGGTTGAAGTTTTAAGTCTCATCGCATAATGCAATTTTTAAGTAAGATCCACTTTAAGCCCCAAGAAATGATTTTTTCGAGCTCTAGTTGATATATATTGGTTATTTGTCCATTGGATGTAACTTGGGTGGTTGGGAGGAATGATCGTTATCATCTCCACCCAAGTACACTTCGTGTAAGTGACATGATGCTCTTGTTGAACCCTATGTAATGGTTAAATAGGTTATGTAACGTACACCTTGATTCTCGGGGAAGATGATTTTAATTTAAAGAATACATTATTATTTCTCCATTTTGGCTTTTATTGGATGTATGTTATATATATATATATATATATATATATATATATATATATTTGGTAGGCTACGCATCACAACATGATAATTAGGAGAGTTTGTGGAGAGGTTGATTGACCATGGGCAAACAAGCCCTGAATTTTTGGTGCTTTTTGACACATTGTAAAATATAATATTTGGTAAATTCAGAAGTGATATTGTCAAACACGATCCGCGTCGTGGGGAGAAGACAGCCGTCGATGAGGGTGAAGAGCGGACGGTAGAGATGAGATTTGCGCCTAACCTCCATATTTGAAATGCTGTTGTGTTTTCAATAAAATGGCGAGCGATGTCGAGAGAAGGCCATTCATTGTTGTTGTTCTGTTATTTTCTATTTGCAGTCAAAAGATCGAAGAAATGGCCCGAACTAAGCAGACTGCCCGTAAATCAACTGGTGGTAAGGCACCTCGAAAGCAGCTGGCAACCAAGGCAGCCAGAAAATCTGCCCCGGCAACTGGTGGAGTGAAGAAGCCACACAGGTTCAGGCCCGGCACAGTTGCCCTTCGGGAAATCCGGAAGTACCAGAAGAGCACCGAGCTTCTCATAAGAAAATTGCCCTTCCAGAGGCTCGTTAGGGAGATCGCCCAGGACTTCAAGACGGATTTGAGATTCCAGTCGTCAGCTGTGGCGGCATTGCAAGAAGCGGCGGAGGCATATCTTGTCGGGCTCTTCGAGGATACTAATCTGTGCGCCATCCACGCCAAGAGGGTCACGATCATGCCCAAAGATATCCAGCTCACTCGCCGCATCCGTGGAGAGAGGGCATAATCATATCATATCAAATAAAATCAGTTCGAATGGTGTGTTTTCACACCACCATTTGCTGTTTCTTGAAATTTGTTCTTCTTTGCCCCCGTGTTTCTTTGCTGTTTGTTACCGTTATCATCTGATCTAAGTTCAAATGGCGTGTTTTCACACCACCATATGCTGTTTCTTGAAATTTGTTCTTCACAACCTCCATTCTTTCTTTGGTGTTTGTCACTGTTATCGTTTGATGCAAAATGCAACAGACAAGATCCATTACTTGGATTTAAAAAGGTATTGCGGAAGCCACAACCGATTGTATCAGAGCCAGGTTTCGATCCTGGGACCTGTGGGTTATGGGCCCACCACGCTTCCGCTGCGCCACTCTGATGCGCTGTGCTACTTAGAAGGCACTCAGAATTGACGTATAGGAGAATTTAGGGTTACGAACGACATTCTCAAATCAACATATCCGCCACATACTGGATACCTAGATGATTTTCATAGCTTGGCTTGATAAGATATCCATACTGTTTTATTAGTTTTTATAAATCAAATGGAAACTATGTCGTTCCTTGCATCGGTTTCCTGGAAATTCGGAAGCCTTATATCTAGCCAAATTAAATTTTCAGATCATCTTAGCCATAACCTTGCTCTGAACTTGACATTGAACAATTGAAAGGTATATAAATCCAAGGAAAGATGCTTGGGACGCTTTACAGCAGAAAGCTATAGACTTAAAGTCTGATGAACAATGCAAGGTGGAGATAAATTTCTTTTAAAAAATATGAAATTTTACCTTTACCAAGAGTCATATTCCATTGGACAGTCTTTTTCATCTTTTCAAGGATTTTCTTCTTCAGTCTTCTTTGACTGGTTTCAATGGCGTTCCTTTTTGATGTCCACAATAATGAGATATCCTCCATGCATAGTGTGCTATCTAAATTTGGTGAACGGGTAGCATTAAATGGAATTCCATTTGCCATAAAAAAATATGATATAGCATCATCTATCTCATGCCTGTGCATCACATAGTATATTTTCATAATGGATTCATTTACATCACTCTTGTCCTTAGTACTAGAACACTTCCTAGAGATTCAATTTCCTCATTGATTGAAGAATCATGGTTAGATGAGGAAAATTTTTGATGCTTATCTCTCTTACTAGGGGATGAAGAGCTACTATCAATGTTACAACTGTTGTTTCCCTTGCCTTTCATGTGAAGCTTGGTCATCTCCATCCTTTGTTCAAGGTTGCATGTACATGCCTTCACTCCTAGATCCCAGGTATGGCTAAGAGATGATGCCATACTCTAGTGTAGTTACCCTTAAATACATGTCCACACAAAATACATTCCTATTCCTTGCAACCCCCACTTTTTTTTCTTATTTTGAGTTATCTTTGTCACAAACTTCATTAAGGGTTTCTTGGAATTGTTGCTACCTTGAGTTTGAGTGGATTCCTCCTGCTCTTGAGGTTGTGGGGGTCTCATGTTGTTGTCTTGTGGGGGTTTCATGCTATTGTCACCATGTTCTATCCCAGTGACTATCCATGGTGTGTATACTTGAAATGAACATTAAAAATACAATCAGAAGTTAAGTTTTAAACTTTTAACTTGTGGGCAGAAAAACATACAATACACAGTAATTGGAACTAAGCATGGTTGAAGCTTCTTCCATTCAACTTATGCAAGGATTTGTTTTATACATTTAATAAATCTAACATATTCACCATAGAGGGTTTTATATTTAGATAATTGTGTCACTATTGTTCATTGCGGCGATCGCAAAGTATTGAAATGGATTCAGTGAAATTTTTTTCCAAAATTAGTCGCTTCGACAACAAATCTGATGAGCTCTCTTGTGTGAAGCTTCTTTAACAAAACTGTGACTTGATGTTTGAAGTTTATGTCAATTGCAAGAGTTGCATAGATGTGACCTAAGTGAGCTTCACCTCTGCATAAGGCTTGCAAACTCACATCTCTATTTACACTTCTCTCTCAATTGGGAGTCGCTCCACTTCTACATGGTATTACATACAAATTTGTGTGTGGTGGTATTAATAGTGGGCATATGTGAACTTGGTGAAATGGTGCACAAACTCTAATTACGACCTAGTGTCTAGAGTTGTGAGCTACTACTTGGAGGCATCGTAAATATTGACTTGGAATCAGGCCAACCAAATAATTGGGCACTCTACACCAAGCATGTGAGCATGATGACATTGTTTCTCTTTAAGATGTGTTGTAAATATTAGTGGAAGGCTAAAAAATTGTGGAGTAATTATTTTTTATGAGTCATGTTTCTCAAGTCCGCATGAAGATCCTTCCACAGCTGCATCTAGATGTGGGGTATACATTTAGATGTGTGTTGAAACTTGCAGTACTCTATAGAGATTTTTGAGATATGTTTGTATATCACAGGAAGAGGATTTGTATTCATCATATTTCTCTCTCTTGGGGTTTTAAAAACATTTAATAGAGGCTCTGCACATACAGATTTTTGTTTATTCCACTATTTGTAGCCAACTTGTCAAGGATATATTGCAACTAGACTCGTATCCCCAAATTGTATTGCAGTGATAGTAAGAAAGGAAAGTATATTGTGAGGAGGATTTTGATGACATTGTTTTAGTGGCCCTGACAGTTGACACCACATCAAAGTATCATTACCGAAGAAATATGAGGTAAACCATTCATTCTTGTAAGTTTACATGTATGCTTTGTACTTGCAATTGTTTTTTGTGAGTGTCAAAACAAAATAGAGTTGAATTATAATTGATTGCATTCTTGATTGTATTTGACACCCCTTCATTTTTTGAGTTGAAGTCTTAGTTGTCGAGTCTTGTTGTGAGAGGGTAGAGTTGCAAGAAACCCTTTGTGTCTTTTATTAGTCCTTAAATGGCTTAGATTAGTAAACTATTAGAGTTATTGAACACTCTAATACTCACCATTATTGACGACATAGTCACCATTATTGACGACATAGTCTCAACAACCAAGGAAACTCTCAAATCTATTTTAACATGTCTACAAGACTCGCAAGAGACAATTGAATTTATCCAACTTGAATCACAACTCCAACATGAGGAAATACAATAAAAGGATCAACATTCTCAACTAGTTTTTGTTCAGAACAATCAACAACTTGCACATTCATAAGATCATAATTAGATGATTGATTCCATTTCAAAAGAAACTAAAGATGAAATTTGTCATACAAAGGTTCCACTTGCACTTCTCAAGCCATCACCAGACCTTGGAAAAAAATCAGACACAACAAACCTATAGAGCTGGTCTTAGATATGACAAGGAAGTGACTTTTCACATTCTTGATTATTCCAAACCCATACAATTCTAAAGTGTTGTATTTCGCAAGAACTTTGGAATTGTATGGGTTTGGAATAAATTTCATCTTCACCTACTTCAGATTTACACCATATTTCAAAATGCCAACATTGTCACAGAGTTGGTCACATAGAAGATCGATGTTTTGATCTCCATCCTTTTTAGCATTGTGGAACAGATGCTTCATGTTGAAGATACCTGCAAGAGAAAATATCCATTATGCATGGATTGCTTCTTGGCAATGGTCATTAATAGCAGAGAAGATATATATGTCATACCAAAGAGTTTGTTCTCGAGTAATGACACATCTTGCAACTAAGAGATTTTATACTCCTCACCTTGTTCCTAGCAAGGGGAATGCTTTCAAGTTAGAAACAAGTGAGGGAGAACAAGAAAGTAAGAACAATTGAGCTTGAATCAAGAGAAAATATCCATTATGCATGGATTGCTTCTTGGCAATGGTCATTAATAGTAGAGAAGATATATATGTCATACCAAAGGTTTGTTCTTGAGTAATGACACATCTTGCAATTAAGAGATTTTATACTCCTCACCTTGTTCCTAGCAAGGGGAATGCTTTCAAGTTAGAAACAAGTGAGGGAGAACAAGAAAGTAAGAACAATTGAGCTTGAATCATAACCAGAGCCATAACCAGAACCTTGTGCCATTTTCCAAAGCCTTGACTCAAAGCCACTTAGCTAGAGTTAGAGCCATGCTCCACTTAAGCATGATTTTGTTTGTGGTCTTGCTAAAACCATGCGTTTAGTAGAAGACATATGCTTCTGCTAGACATCAATTTGTGGTGGTTCCAAAACCACCATTTTCCAAGGGGAACTATTGATCCTTCAAGCCAAGTCCCAGATGGAACCATTGAGCCAGAATATGAGTTAGCGCTAAGGGCCAAAGGGAATCGCTAAGCCAATACTAGAGTGAGCTCCAAGTTCCAGAGTTTGTGGTCATGCAAAACCACCTTGTATTATTCTTCCACTATCTTTCTTGTCCACATGATTATGTTGTGTAGGGGTCAAATTTGCTAGGTATTGATTCAAAGATCACCTTCAACCATTTGCAGTGTCAGATTTTAGCTCTTTGCTTGGACTCCTATACACCCCTTTGGACTAGGTGGGGGGGGGGGGGNAAATCTAAGAGACAACTTAGAAGATCAAACCAAGTGTCACATCCATTGTAATTATATGTGTCTCGTCTTAATGATAAATATGCATTCATGGTTATCTCTGCTTGTTAATTTTCAGAGTATTCCAACAGAAGCGATAAAACTCCTTTGATTATTGCAAAAAATTCTTGCAACTATCTCTTCTTGAAAGCATATTTCTTTCGCTCATATAATAGCTTCGTTTTTGCACTTCCAAGTTTGGCAATTTTGGGACATCCATCCCTATCTTTCTCCTGTTGTGTGCATTTCTTGTAGTAATATGCATCATAAATGCGTAGACCACCACAAATCACATACCGACCTTGGTAGGATTTTTAGTTGCATTCATCCCACATTATAACAAGATTACATGGCCACACATAAGAATAACAAATCACATATATATCAAAAATATAAAAAAGATTAAGGTTTTTAACAATGTTTTATGATTATAAACAAACAATGAATCTGAAATAGTTTCAAACTTTTAACTTTAAGAAACATAATGAAATTGAAAGCAACATCCCATAGACCATTTTATATGAATTTATAAAGTCCCCCTTTAAATAAAATGGTCCCTTTGAACCAAATGAAAGAATTGAACCCCGAATGCGGGTGACACTCAATGTCTTCACATGGGCCATCTGGCACTTAGGACACGTGGCTTCAGTGAGGGAAACATAACAGTCGGCGACGTGGGTGAATTAAATGACCGGGGGGGTGAGCTGCTTGCCAACCCTGAAGGAAGTTGGAATGTCCAGTTCGACCTTGGGCATACCGCAGATGAGTTAAGTCTTGCGCGTGCTAGCTCAGTGCTCTATGCAAATGGTATTTCAAACCATGAGGCTTGCTAACCTCCATTTTCTCGACCTGCTTGTCTTTCTACTCTTGCTCAATGTTTATTCCTCTGCGAATTTACCAACAAAGTTGAAGGAGAATATGCCTAGGCAACGAGGTACTCCCCGCAGAGGCGGTACAGGTCGTGGATGTGGCCGTAAGGCCAACCTCGGAGGTACTGATGGGTATGCGACGCGGATATCCATGCATGTTAGATGTATGATTGACAATTGGGAATCTAAGGTGGTTTCTAATCATTTAGCCTCCGGCAGAAACAGTGGCAGAATAAATTCACTATTGGATGATTAAAAATATGATGGCCATGTCGATGGAGGACATGACGACCAAATGGAACGATGCCAGAGACATGGTGAAGAGCATGCGCACTTGCCTTAACGAGACCGATGCATAGCTGAGCACCCTAGAGGAGAATTTCAATTGGAGGCACTAATCTGTTTTTCATAGTGAAGGCAACAAGGAAGGTGGTGGCGACAAGGACCAACATGGGACGAGAGGTGAGACCACTACAACCACTGGAAATTCCAATGGTCTGGTGCAGGAGCACATGAAGAACACCATATTCAAAACGCCTATAAAACACGGTTGCGAGGATCCAAACAACGCCATTGATGCAACCCACTGCCCAACTAAATCGTGAGGATGACTATGGACCTTGCTCGATCCTGGAGGAGATGCCATACTTCTTTGTGGAAGATGCTACACCCAAGATTCTCCATTGCCATCTCTAGTTCCCTCTGCGACTCAGTTTTTTTTGTTCTCTTTGCTTTTAAAATGTTTAATTTTCATGTCTGTCCACAACCATTTTCTAATATGTAAAATGTCAATCATAGTGTATAGCTTTGAGAAGAGCATACTTTTTTTTATCTTTCAGGACAACCCAACTCTAGTTTTTTTGATAGAATGGGCAGGTGGCCTCATAGTTTAAGGCCCCCATAGCAGGATTTTGATGCTCTGCACACTTTTTCTCTGTTAATATGAATTTCTACTGCTACTTGCAAAAAAAAAATGAAAGAATTGAATATAATGGGAAAAAAACTAAAAGGTATATCTAGGGATAAAATATTGAATTGTTTCTTCCTTAATGTCAAACTTTAATTGTTTCTTCCCCAATGATGTTTGCTAGAGCGGCGTTGTTCTTAATGTGGTAGGGGGTGCCTAGATATTTTTACTTTTTGAAAATACATGACAATCTAGTGGCTTGTTGGTGCCTCAATAATAAGAGGATTCTTCCTCTTACTTGGGTCTCTCTATTTTCAGGTGAAGATCCATAGAAATTGGTAGAATGTGTTGAAGTTCTATGAATAATAGTAGCTACAAGGAAATAAACACCACAATGGAAATATGGGTACTTCAGGATTGTAGGCATCCCTATTTGTTGGGGACGTCCAGTTTCGGGATGGGGGTGTCCCATAAGGAAAAGTGTCCCCAAGATGTAGGGAGGCATACTCACGAAACATTGCAAATAAGAGTCGCCTCTTTAGGAGTGTGTAAGATCTATAACTTTTATTAAATGTTTTGGTTTTTTTAATGTTTTATTTTTCATTGCAATTTGTTATTTGAAAATGGGTCAGTTGTAGAGCGAAATGCCTTTAAACTCTTTAAAATTCAATTGATTATCATCAAAGATAGAAACTAAACAAAGCACAATTCAATAATGAAAATAAAAAAGAGATAACAAGGTTCAACTAAGTAAATTAGTTTGGGGCTTGTTTTGAAATCCAATGCATTTACCATCAAATTAAAACTAATTTGCAACAATTCAATGGAACCTAAACACATACATTGAGAAACTATGTGATAGGGGGTGAAAAAGAAGATTTACAACATGAAGGGGTCCTCTTCGCCTTTCATCTTCTTAGGTTGAAGCCCTTCAAGATGTACACACTGCTCAAAAGAGAGGGTTCACCACCTATTGAAAAATGCAAACTCTTATGAAGGTTGAGCCTTGTAGGGTTTTGACAAGGAGAGGGGTTCGATGCACTTAGAGTAAGTGTAAAAAAATATATACATGCGTTGACTTTATATGTAGTGGGCTACAAATGCGGTTTGACAAATACTGTTGATAAGGCCAATGACTATATACTGCTTGGTGGGGTGCAAATTTCCACTAGTGGGATCGATCCTGGGAGACCAAGTGGAGTAACCTATGGTTTTCTAGGAAGAGAGTTAAAGGACATAGTAGAAAATCTGAGAAATTGTGGCTTTGTCAAGCAGTTTCGAGGTAAGCAACTATGAGAAGAGTTCGGGGTATGATGAGTCGTTGGTGGCGGATTTGTGAGGCAAGAAGTGGAGAAGAGATGATGGGATTTTACTAGGTGAAGTGGCTACACCCATGGCATATTTCTATTCAATCGAGGAACTAGGAATCTTGCTACAATGGATAGAAACTTGACCTCATAGAAAGAACATCAAAACATGAGGGCGTTGTAGGAACTGCAAAACAAATACCATTGTACACCTAAATTATAATGCTATTCTACTTCAAAAAATGAAATTTAGCATGGCATGATTGTATATGAATAGAGAGCAAATCATACTTTCTGATGAATTAGCAATGAAAGAATGAGTGTTGAAGGAGCTTCTCCAACGCAAAGATGTGCATTGCGTGAACCACATAGTACAGGGTTTCCTCTAACATTATTCAAAACACAAATGCCTGACAATTAGGATCCCTGTTTGGAGTTTAAGTCATTTGTCCCATTTTAGGACACAATGACCCATAAGTTGCATACATTAAATATGGCTGATTTGATGGAGTAGTTCTTGCTTGAAGTTACAACGATGACTCTGTTGGGATTTTCAAACTACCTTATCGACCTGCAATGTATAGTTTCATAGTTAGGAATTTATCAAAGTTGGGTGTCATTAAAGTCCATTTTGACGAGTTGTCTAGAGTACAACAACACTCTACACTCCATGGCTGTTGACGGAGTTGTGAGGCATCATCATATTTGATGGGGCCTTTCCTCTCAAGCGTCCTGCAAATTAGAGTCCCTTCTCTAACTTGAGATGGAGCAAAGGATAAAACATATAAGGGCTACATAGTTATGCATGGGAACTGAAGATTCTTGCAAGCAACATTGAGGTAATCATAGTAAAGTGTGAGGAAAAATGACGCACTTGTCACAAACTAGACATTGTTCCATTTCTAACAAAATAGGAGGTCACTTGTAGTTTTGTATACAACCTAATATTCCATATTTTTCCTATGAAGTGTCATCTCGGGTTCAGAGGTACAAAACCTTGCCTATCTTCATACTTTATTTATTTATTTTGAATAAATTGAATATTAAGTTCTTATGGTTGACGAGGTTACAAGATCAAGTTCCTGCAATAGGTTTCACCAGCAACTGTCCATTTCCAATAACACCCTTGTTGTTTAGAACACCTTCAATGCTCATGAATCAAAAGGGGAATATGGATCTCATAGGAAATCATGCCAAGATGGTGATGATTTGTCGAGATTAACCTAAATCATCATCGAGAAACCACCAACTTGAGATCTTTGGTTCTATTCACCATTCTTGCAACACGAAATATCGAGGAGCAATTTCATGCTTTCGATAATGAAATCTTATGACAAAGATGAACAATTTATTTTGCCATGTTTATCCAACATGATCTATTGAGGTAACCTCCTACTCCAAAGTTAGCATGAGATAATTTGCATTGTAATATGGCAACAATAATTCATGCAATCATTCTTGTAACACGTTCTTGCAGCGCTATTCTTGTAGCACATTATTTGTGCAATGTAACATGTATAAATTCCAATTGGTCTATTTGTGGGAGGTTAAGCTATTATACTTGGAGATTAGATGGGAACATAAATTCATACTTATTTTACTCTTTCATTATGATTAATTGAAGCTAGTTTTTAAAGCCTCTATCACTCACCTATCACTGTTATTTCTAAGTTTTAATTAGAAGTAGCGGGCGTGTTTCTAGGAGAAGGCAGGGGCCCCTTCCTCATAAACAATGCCATTGTGTGTTTATTATTTTGTTTCAAAGTGGTGTGTATGCATGGAAGCCTATTTCATATGTGTGGGTGTGTTAAATATCGATGAAGCCGATATACTATGTTTTTGTAATGTATGATTTCCTCTATAATTCTGCAAACCATTTTTTTGTAGAATATCGTTTGACATAAGTTTTAATTTTGATTATGATAGAATAAATATTTGATTTGGTGTGATGAATTAAGAGTTTTTCATACATTCCTGAATTGATATCAACTAAAAGAGAAACTTGCATAGTATTATTAGCTCTGCATGCTAACCTAGACTTCTACTTTAACAATTCATAGCTGGATAATATTGATCTCATGGGTTCGTGATTGTAGTTACTTCTTGTTTCAAATTTAGTGTAATGAGATGTTTTTCTAAGCATTGTCTACTCCATTAAGATGGGATTCATAAAGTACCGCTAATCATCAAGATATATGAATCAACTCGCATTTCTACCTTAGGAGATCATAATGAAATGTAGTCAATCTTGAATGACATCTTATGCTGAATTAAGTTGCTTTCTATCTGTAAGATTTGCTTTCAATAGTTGTGTGGTGATTGGTGAGTGGATTTCATAGTTGTAGAAGCACTTTAGGACTTATCTATGCATATACTTTGCCTCGCACCTCGCAAGTTTACAAACTCAGATTAATGATATACGTAACATAAATTATTACCTTATAATTAGACCAACAACAATATCATTGAATTAGGGAAACAAGTAGCATATCTTGAATCATGGAGCAAGGCAATAAAATCATTTCTACATAACAACAACTATCCAATATAACAACCTAGACCATGAATATAAATACAAACATTATCCACCTAGAGGCTAAGACTTGAACAAAGTATTCTTATATATATTGTATTTTCCATCCACATCAACAACACTAAATTGTTTTTGAACAACCTCCCTAATGCTGAAGGATTTCTATGACTCATCTAATAATAATAATAAAAACCCGGGCTTCTGGGAATGGGGCAGCTTTGATCCTGGGCTTGAATTCTGTTAATGGTTTCTTGATCACATTCACAGTTTTATAAATAATGTCCCAACACACATGTTCCTTGTTGAGTGCATTAAGGCGCCCTTGAAATCAATACCACACAATATGAAGATAACAAAACTTAAAACCCAGATTCAACCCTCAATTCCAGTTGACACCCACCTGAAACCTTGCCTGAAAAAACCACCAAGAGACAATTTATGTGCTTGTGCATAAGCTTTGACATGTATCCTTTTCATTGGAAGTCCAAAAATATCTATCCCTTTATAACCTACCGACAAAACATCCAAGTGATCGCAACCCAGGTCATCAATCAACTTAGTATCCCAACCCAAAACCGTCGCGTTGATCAAGACCATCATACATACTAACACAAGTTTCCAATGATGTGTTGTAAACGATTACATTGGGTCTTGGCATGAGAAAAACACTTCTAGAAAAACATGTCCATTTTCCATTTTTCCTAGATTCGTTGAGACGCGTGGCAAGTTTTTATTGGTTAGAGGGACAACGAATACACCTATAGTGGCAAGTGACACACCTTCGTAGGAAAGTTGAACGCCTTCCTAGTTTTGGGGGGGAATTCTTTGGGTGGATTTTTTTTGGTTGGTGTCATGGAATTACCCTCGGAATTTAGGTTTCATCCTATGGGAAAGGAGTTGGTGTTTCTTTGCTTAAAGAAGAAGGCCATGAGTCGATTATTGCAGAAAGTGATATGTACAAGTTCGATTCATAGGATTTCCTTGGTGAGTTGTGTCCCCCACTACTTAATGTTGTCTTTACTTCAATTTGTTTCAATATTTAAAACTTTTGGAACAACCCATGGAAGTATATTGTTACTTAACTTCTTCTCTTATCAAATTCCATGTGACTAATTCTAGATAAATCCCAATTTAGCAACTTTTTTCATTTAAAACTATGTATTGTGTAATCTTCATTAAAAGACAATGCAGAGTAGTCATAGTTCTAAACGTTGTTTTTACGAGTAGAAGGTTATTCCTCAAGTCAGTGGCTCTTTTTAGGGATTCACATGTAATTTGTTAGTTTGATTTTGACCTAGAGAAACTCAATGTTCAAATGCATAGTAGGAGGGATGACTGAGTATTACATGGAATCATGAGTCATGCTAAGTTTGGTGCCAAAATTTGTCTTGATCCAACTATAACTCTCTAATGACAACTCAAGCATAGAATTCTGAGTACTTGTGAAGTCCAATTTGGAATTGCAATTTTGTCTCGGCAAGAGCTTGGATTTTTTTTGGGTAGAATTATATGTATTTAAATATGTTTTTATTCATCAAATTTTTGCCCCGTTTTTGAAAAGTCATACCCTTACTTTCCAGCCTCTTTGTGAGTCATTCATTGGGCCTAGTCTAACTACTTTTTTCAAATGTAACTCCATGTTCTTTGGGAACATGTTTCTTACCTTATAGTGGGAGGTCTGTGCCATCTCCTTATAATTTTTTATTGGTCATAACCTTATTCATTTATAATTATGTTCATGGTAGTCCTACTTGGGTGCTCTCTAAATCACCCTCCAAAAATGGATTGAGAAAATCTACCCAAGAAGGTTTCGGGTGAGTGGTGTTGAACAATAAAATCCTAGTACTTGCCTCTGTATGTTCTGAAGAAAGGGTAATGATATGTTGCATTGTCATACATGCACATGAATTATTCATATGATAGGCTTGTGTTCAAAATCATTATGTCATATAACATGCTTCTTACCCAAAATTGTGGGGAATTCCAGTTGACTGAATGAGAGGAGCCATATGATGGACAATTACCAAAATATAACGTAGTATCTTAAGAAGAAGACTCAAGTGGTAAATTTTAGAGGATTGTGGCAATAAAATATCGATCTGGTATTGAATCTTCATTAATACAAATAATTTCACTTGATAGCTTGATTTTGAGAAGAACTGCTTAGTACATTTGAAACACTTGCATAAAATAGCCTATTAGTTTCTCTTTGAGTTTAGTAAATACCTATATTCTAAAACAATAGATTCGTGATTTATAATTCTATAATAGTTACACACAAGCAATAAAACGTATAAACTCATCCCCACCTAAGAGGTAACGTGGCTCTCTCCTCCATTGAAACTTGCACAAAATTTATGCATCCTAGCAACCATTACGTCCTATATGTACACCATAAACTCTCATTTATGCTTAAAGATTCTCATTACTTATCTTAATAGTTTAACAAAGAACTTATGTTCTAACAACAACAAATTCATGATTCATAATTCTATTCTAGTTACACATAAGTAATCAAAACCTGTAAACTCATCCCCGCCTAAGAGGTAACGTGCTTCGCATATTCAATGAAAAATGCATAAAGTTTTATGCATCTTAGCAACCATTACCTCATATATGTACACCAACAATTCTCACTTATGCTTAAGAGAGCTTAATCTTTAGCATACAATTGTTTCATGTGGTTGTCTAGTTTAAAACCGATCCTTCTCAAAATATTACATGGAGCAAAATTTTCCCAAAAAGTACATTCTTCTTTCAATACAAAACACTTTAATACTTCTATCCACATCAAAAGAACAATCAACAACAGACACACCACATGGTTTTGTCTCAGAGGCCAAAGTGTAAGTTATGGAGATATAGTGATGATGCATTGATCACGAAACAAGATAACAAGCAACAATAGACAAATAATTGTGATTATGTATCTTCTTTTTAAAGATAATTTTGTCGGAATAAGATCCAGAGTATCAAAGTTGGTGTGACTAAAAACATTAGAAATATAGAAAACCATTAATGGATTGAACTAATGGGAAGTGTTATTATTGTACTAAGCAATTAGAAATGTAATTAGGAATACAAATATTTACCATATAAAACTACCATGTATGTTTGACTCAAACCCCTCCTAACAAATATAATGTTTAGGTGATTGAGAGTGAATGAACCCTTTAGTAGGTTTCCAATGGCTCTGGAGGCTTGGGATATCAACCCATCTCATTGTCCTAAATCCACATTGAATTATGAGCCTCCAACTTTCAAATGAGAATAACAAAATAAAATTGGCAATGAAGCAAAATACAATAGGATTATCTAAAGGCCAGTCTTAAATTACTAAAATATACAACTACACAAGGAAAACAATTTTTGGGGCCAGTGTCTTAACAACAAGTTGTTAGACACCATGTTCTCATAGTTGTTGCGAAAGGTCCACACAGGTTGCATATAGTAATCCTATGACATCTCTGATAGTCATGGCCAATATATCAACACAAGACACTATGTTGGGGCACACTTTTTCTACAGCTTTCTTAGCCTTGATGATAGTATCAAATCCATCATCGACTAATGATAAGTTGTCTGAAAAAACATTTTCCCCAATGTTGTTTGAAGTAGACTAAATAGGATTATACCCATCACATCCTTCTACAGATCCAAACGCAAAATTAGAGCATTTGACTTATTCATCTTGTGAGAACCATAGACCAATCCATGTAACAATAATGATACTAACTTCAACAATTTATAAAGTTGAGAAAGAAAAAAAGAATTTCAATTTCAATTTTCAAACAAAAATTCAATTTCATTACTTTGAACTAATATACGTCCCATACCTCAACAAAGAAATCATGGAAGAAGAGATAGAATGTGCCAAGAACTTGACAAGCATCTACATGAAATTTTGAGGAATAACATTCCTTACAATGGATTCAACATTAGGTCATATTTTTGCATAAAAACTCTCAGTAAGTAGAGTTGATCCTTTTCTTACACAGTCCCAATAATACCCAAAATGAAAATCCAATTAACACCAATGGCTTTCCATCAAATTTCAGTAAAATCGTGACTTCTAGTTTTCAATAAAATTACAAATAATATCTTGTCTAATAAATTAGAAGATAAGATCCTCTGGCCTATTATATTGCCAAGAAAACCACACCTCCCTAATGACAAAGGATTTATATGACTCCTCCAAAAAAAATTCGCTTTTGGGAATGGAGAAAATATGATCCTATTTTTAAATTATGTTAATGGTTTCTAGACAACATTCACAATTACGTAAATAATGTCCCAAAACACATGTTCCTTCCTAAGTGCATTCGGGTGGCCCTTGAATTCAATACAACGCAATCTATAAATAATAGAACTCAAAATCCCATGATCGATTCTCAACTTTGGTTGAGACCCACTTACAACCTTACCCGAAAATTGACAGGGGGTAATCGGCGTGCTTGTGCTCAAGCTCAAGCATCTGAACCTTCACTGGATGTTAAAAAATGGCCAACCCTTTATGACCTTCAAATCCAAACAAAACCTCCAATCGATTGCAACCCATATCACCAGTCATCGTGGTATCAAAACCCAAAACCACCATAACGATGGAGACCATTGTTTGTATTGACACAAGTTGCCATTGACGCATTGTCGTCAATTTCGTTACGTCTTAGCGTGAGAAAAGTGTTATCCTATGATTGATAGATGTAATCTCACCACTTGAGTAATAAACTTTGTTGGTAAATCCACTACCCCATTATTTATTATTGGGTGTCTCGCTTATTTTACTTGACCTTTTTTTTATGTTATATAACATAGTTATTGATATAGAAAATGCGTTGTTGTTCAGTCCCAAATCTACCTCTCTATTTTTTTTATGTTTTATGTTGTATACCTGTATGGAGTGTAAGAATGCACATGTCCTGCTAATAATTACTCTGTTTTTAAGCATGGTATAAGAGCACGTTGGTGTTAGCTTCCTCCATATTTTTTTACAGCCTTGGTGCTAAGGTTTGTTTTTATTTTTCTAGGTGTTTCTACTAGCTATGCTCTGCTCTCTGATTTGGGTGTCTCTACTTAGAGTCTATAGGTTGTGGCCATATTCAATCCCAAATTTGGTGATTATTTTCATTTTCTCTTAGGCACCTTCATTCTATCATGGTTGATAAGTTTCCAATGTATGTCTTAACTCCTCACAACTATTTCAAATGGAAATATGCCATGGTTGTTTTATTACAGAGTAAGCATCTATATAGGGTTACCACTTGTATAGAAAAAATAACCCAATCAAAATGTTGAAAAAACTAAATGGCATAGTCGTCGTGACAAAGCATTAGGTTTAATCTGTCTTTTTGTCTTACGAGAACATCCATTTTATCTTGAAGGCATAAACACTCCTCATGAAGCATGGGAGCAACTTGAACAATTGTTTGGTAAAACAAATGCAATTTGTGGCCATCAACTAAAAAATGAACTCATAAATCTTAATCCTAATAATTTTGATATTATTCAGGATTTCATTTCAAAGTTCATATCCCTTGGGCTTCAATTAAAAGACTGTAAAATTGAGAAAGATGGTGAACAACTCATTTATGCAGTGTTGCTTAAGCTAGGAGAGCCCTATTCTATGTTTGTTTCCACATTTTATTCAACTAGGGATGCCTTGGGTCAAGCCTTTGTGATGCCTTATTTTAATGCTTTTGTTGATAGAATTACTCATGAGCAGGGTAAACTCATTCAAATGAGTTCTCTTTGCTCAAAATTTAAGTCACATGCTCTATTAGCTAGTTCACCTTCCAATTCAAGGATTCCACATAAAAGTACATCTAAAGGGAAACAAAATCAAAGAAAAAAGCAATGTAACTCTTCAAATCACTCACCTAAGTTAGATTCTAAAGGGAAGAAAGGTCCTCCTAAATGTACATTTTGTGGGAAATAAGGGCATTTAGAATCTCGTTGCTTCAAGAAGTTGGTTGTCTTCTCTTCAAAAATGAAGAAACACAACATAAATGTCAATTTATCTTCTCTTAGCAATGATACAAACAATGCTAAAGCTCTTTCTTCTACATCAGGTTTCTCTTCTTCTGAAATTGAATGGATATTTGATTTTGAAGAAACCCATCACATGGTTGTACATAATAATTTGTTTGCCTCCATTAATCTATGCAATACTGAGCATATTCTTATGGGAAATTCTTCACCTTTGGCTATTAAAGGGCAAGGTTCCATTAAAATGATGTATGGCATGATCATCAATGTTCTATGTGTTCCTAACCTTTTAGCTATTCTTCTCTTAGTTTATCAGATTTCAAATTCTGGTTCAGGGAAGGCAACCTTGTTTACTCCATAGTATGATTTGTTCATGAAATTGAGGATCCCTCACAAATTGTTGCCATAGGGAAAGCAGATCATCATGCACGCTTGTACTTGTTTTCTCATTTGTTATGGAATCTCCTCCCTCTTTATTATTTTCTCACTCAAATGAGTTAAGTAGATTATGGCATGAGCAATTTGGTCACTCAAATTATCGCTATCTTCAACTAATCAGTAAGGAAAACATGGTCACCGATCTTTCGCCTATCTCCTTTTATAATTGTTTTTGCAAAGGGTGTATTCTTGGCAAGCATTCTCAAGTCAATTTTGATAAAGGGAAATCTTGGAGAGCCTTCAAAGTTCTTCAACTTGTTCACAGTGATATTTTAGGCCCTTTTCCTAGCTTGTCTTTTCAAAGGACCCGTTATTTTATTACATTCATTGATGGAGATTCTAGATGCACTTGGGTCTACTTTTTGAAAAATTAAAAGTGAGGCCTTTGACACTTTTCTTGTGTTTAAAGCCTTAGTTCAAAAGCAAACTTGAAAATCCATAAAATGTTTGCGGATAGATATTGATGGTGTATATGTCAACAATAGATTTAAAGGCTATTGTGGCACTGAAGGTATTCAACTACAACATACAGTGCCTTATTGTTTGCAACAAAATTGTGTCACTGAAAGGAAGAACCATACCTTGAAAGAGATGGAAAATTGTAAGATCCACTCTAGGGGTCTTGGTCCATAGTTTTGGGTTGAAGCCATAAATTGTGCCAACTTTGTTCAAAATCAGACTCTTGATAAAGTTGTTAGAGGAGTGACACCAGAAGAAGTTTGGAGTGGACATAAGCCCCTTGTTGGCCATATTAGAGTCTTTGTGTGCAATTCTTGGGAACACATTACCAAATAAAAATGTAAGACAATGGACATACAAGGTAAGGCTTGCAACTTTGTTGGCTACTCAAAAGATATTAAAGGGTATATATTACTTCATCCTAACACATATGAGTTGATTATCATCACGAGTGTTTGATTTGATGAGCATCCCCCTTTGCATCTTGCATCTTCAAATGATGCTCCTTTCTTTAATTTGGCTTCTCATGCTAATTATAACGATTTTGAAGAACAATGTGATGCAGTTCTCCTCCACTTCCTGATTGGGGTCAAAGATAAACTAGGTCCTCTATTCAAAGGATTCTTAGAGAATTTATGGCTAACTCTTTTCAAATCCACAAGATTCTCATGACGCCCATGGTATTGGAGAATGGCACACTACCATTGAAAATGAGCATAATTCCTTGTTGAAAAACAATGCTTGGGACTTGGTCCCTCTTCCAAAAGGCGTAAAACTAGTTCGGTGAAAATGGGTATATCATACCAAGTATGTAGCAAATGGTGATGTAAACAAGTATAAGGCTCAATTTATTGCTAAAGTTTTTTCTCAGATTGAGGGTATTGGCTATTTTGAAACCTTTGCACCCATGGCTAAAATGAATTCTATTTGCATTGATCTCTCTATCATTACATCTCCTAAGTGGACAATACACCAAATGGATGTCAAAGGTGCCTTTCTTCACATGGATTTGCAGGAAGAGATATACATGGAGAAACCTCTTGAATTTATCCAAGTCTCTTCACTTGTGTGCAGGCTTAAAAAATCCTTATTTGGTCTCAAACAAGCCCTTAGGGCTTGGTATGAGAAGATGGATTCTTTTCTTCTCTCTTTAGGATCTCATTGGCTCTTAGAATAAAAGGTTTGTATTTTGTAGCAATATGATGAAATTTAGCTTCTTGTTCTTTATGTGGATGATCACATTCTCACTGGCAGTTCACCTCCATTGATTGATCATGTTAAGACTGCTCTTCATTAGCAGTTTGACATGATATAATTAGGGTTGCTTCACTACTTTCTTGGTTTGCAGATCACTCAACCTACATTTGGGATTGGTCTCTCTCAAACAAAGTATGTCTTGGATCCCTTGAGCAAATTTCATATGTTGGATTGCAAATCTACCCCCCATAGGTTAAGAGTCAAGTTGTCAGCCAAGTGCTCCACTCCTTTGTGTAACACCCCCAATTTTGACTTGGAATGTATTTAATCAAAATTATGTAAATGATGTAAATATGCTAGTACATATTCTTAGTGCAAAGCGCAAGGCTAAGGCCCTACTAGTGAATGACTAGGCACGTGTGATGTAAATATTTTTATTTGGACTGTATGGTTGGCTTGTCATGCTAACTTGAAATATATATAAATATTATGTTGCAAAAATAATAAATTGGTCCGAGATGGTTGTGTAATGAGCACTATAGGGGTTATGATTCCATCGGAGGAGAAGAGGAAAGGGGGCATATGGGAGATTGAATCCTTTGCTACTAAGTGTCAACCTTGGAAATCATCCAAATTCCGCCATGTGCTTTAAGTGAGACAATTACTCCTTTTGACTATTGAATCCAATCAATGAATGCATGTATGAGGTTGGTGGGAAAAGTCACCTCATACAATTATTGAAGCATGGTACTACATGCACTTTTGTGGCAGTTCTGTCAAATGTCAGGAGTCCTTTTTTCTATTTAGAAGTTATGCCAGTTGTATTTTCACCATTATATAATATCCCTTGGAGTCAACACTCATTCTATCATTATCTCATGAATATCTACACTACGCAGAGCTCCCCATTGTTGTGTTCATGACTATTACTATACTTTGTATAACCCAAAAACTCGAATTTAGAGCTAGAGTTGCATATTTAAAGGGAAAAGAGATGGTTGTAGGTGATCTTGGAGGTTGGGCATGCTAGGTATTTTTATGCCTTGAATTTTGCTACTTTTTCATGCTCGAGAAGCCAAGAATTAAGGCTACAAGTGGTTCTCCAGCAACATATATCAGATTGGACTCCTTCTATGCACACACACAAAAGTACCTGGCAAGATGAATTGCCCAAGAGAACCGTGGATCGGTGAAGGGGATGCTTGAGCCTAAAAGGGTGTTGTGTGGGGAAGGTATTGTTGGCCCAAGGTTGTGAGGGATGAATGAGATTCCTGTATATGTTTATATGAGGATTTGGATATAGAGAGCAGGATGGGTTGTGGGCTGAGAGAGAGAAGTCTGTAGGAGTTTTCTTTGTGCAGGTCGCCTCATAGCCCAACTTGGGGGTGGCCTCTCAACAGAAAGAGTATATGTTGGACATAGTGCCTACGGTTGGGTGGAAAATCGCTCTTACACATCCAATTGCTTAGATATTCTTTATTTAAATATAAGTATTCTATTGTATTTGAATTTGCAATGTTTTTATTTGATGCTTGTGATGATTATGCTAGTAAATGCATGTCGTGCATGTGTGTGTGTGTGTGGATAGGAGTTTATTTTCACTATGTATTTTTATTATGCACATGCACACACATTTTAAATGTCTATGAATTTGGAATATGGCCATGGGGCGAAATTTAGAATCCCGTAATTCATTCATGTTCCCTTCTGTTGTTTGGATTGATGGATGGGGATGTGACAATGCTCCAATTTTGTGAGAGTGTCTCCTTGTTGTTCTCATTGCCACCATATTCTAGATCCCACCTGAAATCTATTTGCAATTCTATTCTGCTCTCTATAGACATGATCATAAGTAACATTAGGAATAATATTTGAAATGCTATGAACCTAATCAAATATAGGGTCTATGGTATAATTTTCCAATCTCATCCATTCTATGACTAAAACAAGATCACCCATGATTTGAATTTTGTGTATCCCTTTTTCGATTGCCATAAGAAGAATTAATTTCAGATCCATTGATTCAGCATGGGGACTTTAATATTTCTTCCTAATTAAACTGACTAAGAATTGACAACCCTTAGCTGACATAAATTTGAGAAGGATTTATTTTCCCATTAAAAAGATAGTCATTTTGAGCAAGCCAAACCCCACACACAACAACAAAGGGGAGTGCCTTATACTTTTTTTGTGATGGATTTTTGGATATGATTTTAATGCAAATTCCAAATAAATTCCTCCCACAAGCATTGCATATACCTATAATTGCTTCAATATCCTTTCATATAGGCACCATATCAACAATGAATGAAGAGGCACGAGTACTATCCTCATCACATACCTGACATAAAGAGCATCTCTCAAGGCCCTACCAGTGTCTCATTTGCATGAAATCCCAAGCGGGGATCATGTTATTTATAATAGCCACGTGGATATCTTTGCTTTTAGCGGACATGTTTACTTCCATAGTCCTTTAAACCACCATTATTGGTTGATGTGTAAATCCTTTTCACTTAAAACCTTATAACCGAGTTTTAGTGAGCATCTTCCATCTATAGGATTTTTTGACCAAATTATAATATCCTCTTCCTCTTTAATCCTTACATGACTATTTTGGAGGGCTCCACAATAGTTATCATAGATCAAACCCTATTCAACCCCAAAACCCAACCTTTCAACATCAATCCATTCTTGTTTCATGATAGATGATCTCCTAAAATCAATCACTTCTGAAAGGGGAAAAATACCTTTATATCTCAATGAAATCACTATCTCCCTAAGCAACCTAAATTTTTCATCACAACCAACCTAGGGATCCCCCCACAATCTAACTTTTGCATCATAACCAACTTTCAATAGCAACCAATTACCAATTAAAGGAAATGCCATAATTATTGTTTTCCATTTAACATAGCCATTATGAAAGACCTTGTTGTCGATCCTAATAATAAGTGGGTTATAAGAAGAGTTCCACCAATTCCGATCCTTTTAAATTATCTTGTAAGTTTAGCTTCATATGGTCCTCTACTCGGGCCTTCAACCACCAATAAGAAAAGGAGGGGAAAGAGGGGGAAACCTTGTCTCAAACCCCTATTAGGCCTAAAGTATTAAAATGTTGAATTGTTTATCAATACAACAAATGAAATTATTGTCACACAATACATAATCTTATTTACAAAACATAGATTGAAGCCCACATGAATAAGTGTTAATGTTAGATAAAGCCAACTAACTATGTCACAAGGTGGTCACAAGATTTAGACAACTCTACCTTGATAACCGTGGCAGAGCATTTTTTGACCTTGACAATATGAAATACTGTATGGGCTACTCCCACTGCTTCATTTATCTATCTCCCTGCAAGAAAACCAAATTGTTCTCGTGATATGGTTTTGGATAAAAAATCCTTCACCCTTCTTGCAATAATCTTGAAAATTATCTTATAGATACAATTGCATAATGACATGGGCATGTACTTCTCAAAGCTTGCAGGGTTATTAGATTTATGAATTAAAGAAATGAATGTGGAGTTGAAAATTGCTATAATTTTGTCTATACGTCTTGAATTCACAACCACCCTCAATAGGTCTATCAAATGACCAAATTTGAAGGGTGGGTCTTAATTTCAATTGGAAGGGAATTTATTGTTGGAGCCCTTCAAAGATGAAGGGCAATATAAATAGTTGTATTTCAATTGACAAGTATAAATTAACTAAACCCTTTTTTCCCAAAAAATTGCAAAAAAAATATCATCCTTCCAAATGTTTACAATTTTAAACAATTGAGCACCCTCTAATATCTACATGAAAAAATGGTATCTTTTCAATAAAACCTATTTTGAACACATTAATTTGACATACCTGTAACATTAATTTAGTTCAGTAACATAACAACTATTCTATTGTATTTTTTCGAGTTGAAGCACACTTCATTATAAAAAAAACTACTTAGACTATGCAATAACCATATTGGGGCATCCACATAATCTTATGCATAGTGCATGACGTAGTAAAAAACATGGCCATACAAACAACCTCAGCCATTGAAGTCCTATTATCACAGTGAAAAATGGCATTTGAAATGATGTACACCTTCCCTAGTCAAATTCTTGATATTAGTTATATTTAAAGATATGCAAATTTTTTTTTTCAGCAGAAAAAATGCCAGACCTTGTTATTCAATGAGAATCAAAGGACATCGTATACAAGCAACCCTCCAAAACAGGCTTCCAAGCTGGGAACAAAGACATAGAGGATCCCTCTACTCACCAAATGTTCATCACATTTTACCATACTGACAAGAAACATGAGTAGGAAAGACATAGATTCCAAAAGGTACAAGACTCTCAGCAAAATACCACATGACAGTTCCAAAGAAAACTGAAGTCTGAGACAGAAGGATTGATAGTCAATCTTATAAATCACTAAGAATAACCAGAAGGCTGATAGTCTCATCCAAGTCAGCTCGAGATCCAGTCTGTCAAGATAAAACAGTAATTGTGCCAAAAAAAAAAGAAAAGGGACTGAGTCCCGGCACATAGCTTAAAAAAGCTGAAAATTCCCATGATCAGAGATCATTCCTTCCATAAATTCAGAGAAGTTTCCAATACCAGGATCAAATACAGGAGCCTTCTTTGAGAGACAGTCAGCCTGTTGATTATGCTCATGATAAATATGATTGATAGTCAAGGGAGAGAAATTTTGCATGAGGGATCTGATGTCCCCGCACCAATGACTCAGGCTGGGAGAGTCCAAAGAAGAAATCATGTTTGCCCAATTGATAATGACTAGAGAGTCGCCATATATAGTTTGTAGAGAGATCCCCAAAATCTTAGACATAGCAAGAAGAGCCCAAAGAGCAAGGAGTTCAGCTCTTGTATTTGTGCTTTTGCCAACACCAAGTGAGAAACCAAGAAAATAGGTGCAACACAAAGCCCGCTCCTCCAAGGTCATCAGCAGCTGCTCCGTCAAAAAAACCACAAGGATAAATGATTTGTGGGCTGGAGCCGATATATCTAATCTTGTGCTTTTGTTTCGGGACAGGATAAAGTTGACTGAGAGCTTTAACCTGATGAATGATATCTGATATAGATAACATTTTATTTTCAAATAAACAACTGTTCCTCATTTTCCACATACTCTAGAAAATGAAAAGGGGTAAATAGTTGCTGGCAGAGTGAGCCGATGAGTTCTTGTACCAATGTTCAAGAAAGCTCCTGACAGAGCAATTTTTATGTAAGGTAGACCAGATTGCTCACATAATGCAAAGAAAACCCTGTAGGTAACAATGCAGTCTATGAACAGGTGTTGAACAGAGTCTTCATTCAACCTACAGAGAGTACAGATACCGAGACCTTGCCAACCCCTCTTTTGAAGATTATCCCAGGTTAGCACGCGGTTCATAACCACTAACCATATAAAGCATCTGATCTTTGCAGGTATGTTGAAAGACCAAAGAATGTCCAGTACTTTAGAATGATTCGGTGAGGGTTCATGATAGTGATGAACAATGAGATCATACCCCAAAGCAGCAGAAATATCACCAGCATGCCTATTATAAGTCCAGATTAGAGAGTCTTTCTGATAAGTCAATCTGATTCTACCATATTCAAGCCTGGAGATGAATTTGTTCCACAAGAGCCCCTATTCTCCTCCCAAATCCAGATCTTCAGCCATAAACCAGTAACTCTTGGCTCCAGGGATGAAATTGCGAGCTTGAGCCAGAGTGAATATGTCATAGTCCTCCAAATAATCACAGAGATCCTGAGGAAGGACTAGTAGAGATTCAGTGCCCACAATCGGATCAATACCAACACGTATATCTTCACCATTCCCTACTTGCCAGGAGAGTCCACATCCAACCCAGGATAAAGTATACAAAAAACCTTTCCAAATCACGGAAACACCATTTACAGCAAATGCTTTCCTATGAATCCATGACACCACCGAGAGATTTTTGATGTATTTCACAGACAGTAATTTGTGCCATATCCCATTCCCATTTAGTGCCAGCCAAAAAACTCTTCAAACATAAGGAGAGGCTAAACCAGCCCAGATGTTTGATGCCCCAGCCACCCAAAGTAGTCGGTTTTGAAAGGGACAACCATTCCACTAAGTGATATTTCCTCTTATTTGTTGAAGATCCCCATAAAAAAGAAAATATAATGTCCTGAGCTTATCTAGAATTGATTTGGGAATGGGGACCAAAGCCATCCAGTACAACGATATGCTTGAAAGGACTGCTTTAATTAAGATGAGTCTACCCCCCAGGGATAGTAATCGGAGGGTCCAGTGCTGGATTCTTCTTTCAAATTTTTTTATAAGCCAGTGCCAATCCTTCACCCTGTATCCAAGGGGCTTAATGAGAAAACCAAGGTATTTAAAGCCCAAGGAAATGTGATCATATTTAAAGAGAGTGCGAGAGATTCTATTCAATAACCCCTCATCCACATTGTTGAACAACAAACAAGATTTATCCATATTGATACACATACCTGAAGCATCACAAAAAGTATCCAAGATAACTTTGAAGGCTACCCACTCCTCAAACGTGCCAGAACCAAATAGTATCACATCATCAACAAAAAACAAGTGGATAAGAGAGAGTTGGGAATAAATAATAATGCCCCTGATCTTCCCATGGTTCCGAGCATCCTTTATTAAGAGACTGAGCCCCTCTAGAACAAGAATAAACAACAAGGGAGACAACGGGCAACCCTGTCTAATACCCCTGGAGGCTGTGAAAAAACTGGAGGAGGTACCATTGACAAGCAGAGCAAAATTAGCAGAAGTTAAACAACCCATAATCCAGTTAACACCCATTAAAGGGACACCTATTTGCAGTAGGATGAGTCTTAAATATGACCAGTTCACCCTATCAAAAGCTTTCGATAGATCCAGCGTGAGAATTAGAGCACATTTGTTTTTGGTCTTGACAGAGTGTAAAACTTCTTGAGTGATGGCTATAGGCTTTGCAATTTGTCTGGTTTTCAAGAAACCAAATTGTTGAGGGGAAATGAAATTGTCCAAAAAAGGCTTCAGGTGCAAAGCAGCAATTTTGGAAATAAGTTTATAGACAAGATTGCAAAGGGAGATGGGTCTGAAGTCCTCAAAGGTAAGGGGTTTCTCTTTCTTAGGGATGAGTGCTATGAAGGTAGAGTTCAGAGAGGGTTGCCTTCCAATCTGGAAGATTCTACCATATTTAAAAGATCATTCCCTAGAAGGTCAAGAAAAGCCAAAAAAAATCCACTGGCCATCCATCTGGTCCCAGAGATTTATCCTTCTTAAAAGATTTTAATGCCATCTCTACTTCCTCCATAGAGATCTGTCGTGTGAAGCTCTCTCAGTCATCATGATGTTGTAAAAAGGAGGGAAATAATCGTATAACCTTCAACTCCGCCTCAATGTTGGTCAGACAATCATCTTTGAAAATCTTCGAGAAATCCCTGACTCCCAGGTCTTTTAGACCTTTGTCATCCTCTATCAAATTCCCTCGATCATCTTGAAGGCCCCAAATGGCATTTTGATTCTTGTGGGATGATGCAACCGAGTGGAAAAATTTAGTATTGGCGTCCCCCAGGGATGCCCAGGTCATTCTACTCTGTAACTTGGCAGATCGGAGTTCATGGTCCAACAATAGTTTTAACTCCTCTTTCAAAGCCGTAAGCCTAAGATTTTCATGAGTGGTAAGTAATCCAGAATTCGAGGATCCCAGCAGAATCTGAATTTCTTCTTCAATGTGCAGTATCTTTTCTTTCATTGCCATGGTCTTTTCGTGTGTCCAACATTTAACCTTCCTTTTTAATAAGCGAAGCTTCTTTGAGAGACCCTCCATTACAGACACATGGTCCCCATGTCCCAGACTGTGCCATTCATCTCTTACCATTTTGACAAAAGCTTCATCAGTTAGCCAGGAGTGATTGAACTTAAAAGGGAGGAAAGAAGAAGCCGGCTCTTCCTTCCATTCCAGGAGGACAGGGTAATGATCAGAGATCACAGAAGGTAAAGACCAGACTCTGTGCATGGGGAGGAGATCAGTAAGATTCAAGGAGAGTAAAAAGCGGTCCAGTCTTTTGCATATGCCCTCCTCCCTTGACCTCCCATTACGCCAGGTAGGCCCAGCACAAGGTGGGGCAACATCCACCAGGTTAAAATCAGAAAAAAGTTGCGTGAAAAAGGGTCCAAGAGGGTCAATGTGAGCCTTGCTACCCCAGACTTCAGAAGCATTCAAAGTGAGATTTAAATCCCCCGCAAGTATAAGATTTGGAAGAGTGAGGAGGCCACCCCTTGCAGCCTCATTCCAAAAAGCATCACGATGTAGTAGGGGCCGTAACAGTTAAATTTATCAAATAAACCTCCTCTCTCCACCAAACTAAGGATATGGTTCCTTTTTAAAAATAAACCTCCCCTCTCCACCAAAATTAAGATAGGGTCTTTTTTTACAAATAAACCTTCCCTTTCTACCAAAATTAAGATATGGTCTTTTTTTGGGTGTTGAGCTAGGTTTTCTATAGCTTAAATGGGTAAGATGTGTCCCGTTAATGCTCAATAAAAAATATTAATAATAAAGAGTGAAAAAAAATACTTATAACATGTTGGCTTATAATTAAAATAAAAATAAAAATTATTGCATCCAAAGAAGGAAGGTGTATGTGAGCATGGTTGGAATTTCAAATGTCGGACACCCGTCAAAATTGCCGGTAACAATCAAAATCTACAACGTTTTGTGTATTCTAACCCAGATTTTGACGGTCTCGGTAAAATCTTAGCTGTATTTGACCGGTAAATTGACCCATGATAGGCATTTACCCATCAAATTCCATCCCTGTATGTGAGAGATTCTATCATGTTAAGGTGCTCTCCAACCTAATATTAAAAATAAAAAAATAAAAAATATAAATTACATATCTAATTAAAAAAATAAAATAGATTACTAATTCTTATTCTTGGAACAGCTAGCTTGTAGGGGCTCCCGCTCCCGCTCACAAGAAAGCCATAGACGAAGCATCAAATTAGAGTTTGGAAATCCTAGATAGGGAAGCCGATGATCCGCGTCATGGGGAGTAGACAACCGTCGATGAGGGTGAAGAGCGGACGGTTGAGATGAGATTTGCGCCAAACCTCCATATTTGTTGTTTTGAATAAAAGGGCGAGCGGTGCCGAATCCCGATAGAAGGCCATTCATTGTATTTGTTGCAGAACGAGTATTTGCAGTCAGAAGATTGAAGAGATGGCCCGAACTAAGCAGACTGCCCGTAAATCAACTGGCGGTAAGGCTCCTCGAAAGCAGCTGGCAACCAAGGCAGCGAGGAAGTCTGCACCGGCGACTGGCGGAGTGAAGAAACCACACAGGTTCAGGCCCGGCACAGTTGCCCTTCGGGAAATCCGAAAGTACCAGAAGAGCACCGAATTGCTGATTAGAAAGTTGCCCTTCCAGAGGCTCGTAAGAGAGATTGCCCAGGATTTCAAGACTGACTTGAGATTCCAGTCGTCAGCTGTGGCGGCATTGCAAGAAGCGGCAGAGGCGTATCTCGTTGGGCTCTTTGAGGACACCAATCTGTGCGCCATCCACGCCAAGAGGGTTACCATAATGCCCAAAGACATCCAGCTCGCTCGCCGCATCCGTGGGGAGAGGGCATAGCCATAAATATATATACTTTGCATATCGCTATCAATGCCAATGGTGTGTTTTCACACCACCATGTGCTGTTTCTTGAAATTTGTTCTTCATTGCCTCCTTGTTTCTTGAAATTTGTTCTTCATTGCCTCCTTGTTTCGTTGGTTTTTGTTAATGCAAAATGCAATAGGCGAGATCCATTGCTGGCTTGTTATTAGTACAGGATTCCCTCCTCTAGCTGAGAGTGGAGATGCTGACGAGAGAAGTTAATATGCAGTTAAAAAGTTAACGCAGAAGCCGCAACTGAATGTATCAGAGCCAGGTTTCGATCCTGGGACCTGTGGGTTATGGGCCCACCACGCTTCCGCTGCGCCACTCTGATGCGCTGTGCTATACTAATCTGACTTTATATTGACTTATCAATCAAATTAGGGTTAATAACAACACATTCTAAATTAACATGGAAACCGCACTGAATGCTCAGCTGATTTTCATAGCTTGGCATGATATGATGTACATACTGTTAACTGGTTACTGAGTTTTGAAAAGTGTATGTATATATTAAAAGAAAGATATCAATCATCATTATTGGGCTTACAGTCAGTGTTTACATACTGTTAACTGGTTACTGAGTTTTGAATTGTCTATTCAAAGTCTATAAAGCAGTCTTATGTATGGATTGCGTTTTAATTTTTTTTGGCCAGATCTAGCGAAACAAATACTCAATGAAACAAATATAAGTCTTTAAATATGTAAAAGACAAAATAACAGCAGGTTTGGTATATTGAAACAAAAAATTTGGAATCATAGTGATCGATGTTGATAATATGGTTGAGTTTCCATCTCTGTACTCTCAGGGACCAGTGATCAATGAGCTTCAGCTATTTGCTGGCTTCTATTGACAGGGAATCTGTTTCCATACCGTTTTAGCTGACCCCAATAGCTCAGAATTATATTTGATACATGTATATCCATTCATCCAGAATCCTAAAAATAACGTGAACATGTCTTACATTTTTTCTTCATACACATATATTTTTATATATCTCCATTTTACAGGCTATATTGATGTTCTATATTGAGATATTTAATGATTGTATTTTCTTTCATCAAAGTATTTAGGATGATTTCTCAGTTTTCTGCAAGTCTCCAGCCCAAATTTCTTAAAAATGTTTATAACCTCTCTTGATTAAGATTGATTTGCTTCTTCCATCTATCTCTTACGAAATGATTGCCCAAGTAATAATGTATCTCACGATAGTTGGTCATCTCAAATTCTGCAGTTACCAGGGATTTAAACATTACATCTTAATATCATTACTCACAGTGATGATGTCATGAACATATAACGCTAAAATGATCGCTGACTCACTAATATGATTGATGCAGACGTTAGAATCAACATTGCAACTCGTGTAACCTTTTTGGAGAAACCCATCAATACGTTCCTACCATGCTTTTGAGGACCGTTTTAGTCCATACAATGTTTTCTATATCTTGTACAGCAATTTCTTGTTTCTTTCTTTTATGTAGCCTTCTAGTTGTGCCATACAAACTCCTTCAGTTTAAAAACCATTTAAGAATGTTGTTTTTATACTTGATGTATAAGAAGTTCTAATGTTGTTGCACTTGCTAACATAACTCGCATGGATGTTAACTTCTCTGTAATTGAGAAGGTGTCATGATAAGCCAAACCTTTTGCCATGATTTGGGAGTAACCTTTTCCACCAAACAAGCTTTGTAGTGGTCTATCAATCCATCTAACTTATACATTTCTTTGAACAAACCATTTATGCTCAATCCCTCTTCATCAACTGAAAGAATTGTGAGTTTATTGGTTTAATTTGATGTCATGTCCCCTACCCTCATCTTGTTGAGAGTAAGGATGTGACTTTGCATTGTTGCTGATCATCAACCAGGATCTAGCCCCATGAACATAATATAATAAAATGCATTGAAATAAAACATAATATAATAAAATGCATTGAAATAAAACATACACAGATGCAAAGTACATGTTATCCTTGTGGATCTCATAATTCTCCTTCGAAGTTTAATCTTGCTCTTCATCATCATCCTGGTTGTCTTCAGAGTCGCCAGTGTACATAATCAAATTGCTAGGGCTATCTTCAACATTTCCAACTCGCTCATTAGAGCTTCAAAATAATCACCTCTATATGAACATGTTGAACCGGAAGGCCATCAACCTTCTTCTCCTAAAATTTTTCCATCAATCTTGGAATTAATCCCTACTATGAGATCTTTGTGCTTTTCAAGACTTTTAGAAATATCATGGACTTGCTCATCACAACCCTAACAGTGCCTTCAACAACATCAAGATGAGTATCGAAACTAGAAGCAAAGCTGGAAAGCTGATGAGAATTTTGATTTATGTCATCTAGGCAACCATCAAGAACGATCATGTGATCAGTTAAATGATGCATCGCAACAATGAAACCTACCATTTGATTACCTCATGTGCTGACGGGTGTTTTTAATGTTAGCTTGAGTTTCAATGATTATCTCAAACAATTTCACAATCTGCTTCTCAATGTCCATTATACCCAGAATATCCCAAATCCTCTCTCTATGACCAAAGACGACACAAAAACAAACACAAACACTGTGACTATCAAACAAATAACAAGCACCAATTGCAAGGGAAACTTATGCAAGCTTTTATCCATTTTACACAAAGGAGAAAACCCAAATTTTAGAAGAACATCAAACAAAACTCCAAGTCGAACCTTGTCAAAGGCGTTGACCATATCTAATTTAATTGCCATTCCTCGTTCATTACGAGTTACACTTCTTGCTGCTTCTTGCCAAGAACAATATTATCAACTATCTGCCTTTTTTCAACGATACGCCTTGCCCTTCATAAGTAAGTCTAGGCATTAAAGGATTCATGCGGTCAGCCAAATTTTTTGTCAATATCTTATAAGAGGAATTGCATAGAGAGATGGGTCTAAAGCTATACAAAGAAGAGGTAGGAGAATCTTTTGGAATCAATCCCAAGGAGGAATTTGTGGCACCACCAATTTTTTTTCTCTTCCTTTTGTCCAATTTAACATTATACTTAGATCCTTTTTAATGAGAGGCCAACAGGCTTGAAAGAAATGGATAGTAAATCCATCAGGGTCTGAGGACTTATCCAATCAAATACTTTTGATAGCTTCAAATATTTCCGCTTCCTTAATATATATAGTCAACAACTAGTTTTCCACCTCCGACACTAGGACCGAGATGTAATCAAGCTTGCCATTCTTAGATCTCAAATTTACAATTCCTTGCTCTGTATACCAATTTTGAAAACGACTAAACGCTTCCTGTCGAATACCAGCACAATCAGAAACTTTTACCCCATCTCCTTTTTGAATTTCTTTAATATTAGTTTTATGAAGCCTGAGTTTTCCTTGTTAAATAAAATGAAGTATTTCTATCCATCGCCTTTAACCAGAGGACTCACGGCTCAGGCCTCCACATTTATTCTTCACTTTTGTAGGCCTCATTCAACTTTGTATTAATTTGTTGTTCTTTTTGAATCTTCTCCCTAGTGACCGCTGCCATTTCCATATGCTCCTTAAGGTGACTTAAGCTTTGCTGTAAAATATTTCTCTTTACAGAGAAAATTTTGTTTTATACTGACAAATAGCCAATCCTCTAGAGGCCACAGTGGGATTGAATGCAATAACATCCCCGTTCTTCCAGATATTTTGAACTACTTGAATTACTTATACCGATGGCATTGTTGTCTCTTGGAGTAAAAGGATGGCAAGTCTTTCCATGTAAATCATATTCTTGATTGGTTCATGTTTATGCTTTCCTCCCATACCTCTACAGTTCCAAGAAAGAGATTATGTTCATTATTTTCTTGAATTTGTGTCATCCTTACTATCAACATCGGATTATTTCTCTTTCTTATTCGAATCTGTACCTTTTATTAATGTATATAATGATGCATGCTTTCTCATTTGCTTGTCTTTGTCCGCCTCATCCTTTCTGAGTTTTTTCCTGGATTGTTTCCCTACCCTTTTCCTCACATATTTATCTTCTTCCATTTCCTCCAATGATTCTTCATGAGTATGTTGGGAGAGTTGCTCATCCCCCATATCTAAGGGATCTGATGGCTCACTCTGAAGATGAGAATTTATCTCAACAAATGGCTGTTGAGGGAGGATGGGTTAAAATTTTCTACCCCAATCTCTTCAACGACAACCTGCAAAGGGGATTTTCTTGAATCTGTAACAGTCGTCTCCATTGGTTGCTGCCCAACAATTTCCCTTGTATCAACTAGAGTCTAAAACTGATTTGAGTTGGAGGGGTTTCTTGGGATAGGTTGCTGCCCAACAATTTCTCTTGTATCAACTAGAGTCTAAAACTGATTTGAGTTGGAGGGGTTTCTTGGGATAGGATTAGGAGGATTGATTTGAAATTTCCCTTTTTTTGCACTCTCTTCCATTCCTTATCCTCGTCATTTTCCACTACTTTCACTATATTTTTTGTACATTCACTGGAAAAATGGTCATATTCATGATGTTTCTTACGTTTAAAAGGAAATTGATCATAATCCACCTTTTGAACATGAGACCAACTATCCATTACATGGTTCACTGCCTCCATAAACCCTTTATCAAGATCCACCTCAACACAAATTCTTGAACAGAAGAACATGGGGGATTTATGCTCAGATTTATCTATATATTTTCCTAAAAAATATCCAATGGCAGACAAAACCTCATCAAACCAATAATGGAATGATAATGGAACGAGAGATAGGGTAATTTAACCCAAACTAAGACAACTCTTGGTATATCTTTTCCAAATCAAACAACATATTCCAACTATTAAGATACATAACTCGAGGTCCCATGAAGCATGGACCATTTCGAAAAATTAAATCACAATCCACTTTGAATTCAACTATTAAGATATATAACTCAAGGTCCCATGAAGCATGGACCATTTAGAAAAATTAAATCACAATCCACTTTGAATTTGAAAAGAAAGACATAATAACCCCTTCCAAGAAATTGACTTTGCATTCTCCTTGTCAGAAGTAGATGCCAGTTTTTATTTAGCTATATCTACATGGCCCTGGGGGATGGCCATAATCCAATGAATAATCTTACCAAACCTCTTTTCGATAAGCCTAGTGATTTCATTTTTGTTGAGGTTGATGTGATATGAATTTCCGGAACTAATTCTCGTTTACCAAACTTCTTTTCGATAAGCCCAGTGCTTTCATTTTTGTTGAGGTGGATGTGATATGAATTTCAGGAACCAATTCTCGTTTAACAAACTAACTGTCTGAATCTTGAGAGGGACCCAATTCTTTCTAATCCTCTGCCAATTTCCTAAATGTTTCATTAATTAGACGATAGGGGTCTGGATCCAATGGATCCATGGCCACCAATGGGCTCTGCGGGAACAAATCCGAATTTAAAGAACTTCTTGATAATTTTCAAAGTTATTTGTAGAGCAAGTATCCGATAAAATTATGTAAAACCCCGTAACTTAATGTTACCAACTATACAAAAGTAATTAAAAAAATTATGGGGTTTATAAAAAAAAATCTAAATAAAAAATAATTAAAAATATCTATGTAGGTTCTTAAAATAAAAAGAATAAAAGTAGCATAGATCCATTTTAAACTCACAACTGTCAAGTGTCAAGAAAGATCAAATTTTTTGAGATGTAAATTTTTTCAAGACATAAAAAATTTAAGACAAATTTTCTTTACACCCTCAGAAATTGGACGATAGATCTATTCTTAAGACGAATCTATGTTGGTTGTAACGGTTTCCATGTAAGTGTGGATTCTATTTTCTCCCATATTTATGAACATATATTAATGAGAATTACATCAATAATTATTTTACATTAAGAGCTCATAATAGGGCATCTATGTCATTGGAGAAGGTGGTTTGATGAGGTTTTTCCTATTTAACCCTTTTGTTGTTTTTATTCTCTAGTTAAATAATTTATGTCATGCAATTTTCTTTTATAGGTTGCATAATGTTTTCAACTTTAATTAAGATCACCCTTTATGTGTTAAGCATGTGCAAAAGTAGAGCACCTTTATAAGGAACTATTTCAATTGAAGCAAGCTCACCCCTTATGTGTTAAGCATTAAGTACACCACTTTTATAAGGGTCTACAAACCTTTATTTATGTAAATCATCTTTGTTATTCATAGGTGAGATTTTGCATGTAATTGTAACAAAACTTCTCACCCCCCATCATTGACTTTAAACTCTCTTGGTTTCCTTTTCTAACTACATTTGACCAAGTTGGATAGACACTAGTCCTAGTGCTCCATTCACTTTATTTCCCTACACTGTAATATATGTTTTGCTAAATCTGAATATTTATAGAACCTTCTGAGCCTCTATTGCATATATTTAGTAATAATGTTATATGGATAATATCCCCCTTGTGCCAAAGGAATGCTAGCCTAAAGTGAGACTCAGGGCGTTGATGTGGTGACAATGGACAACTCATCTTACCTCCTTCAAGGTTGCACTTTAGATTTGCGGCTTTATCACTTAGGTGCAACTTTTAGTTGTAGTAGGACATTTTCTAGATATCCCCTCGTTGATATGTAAATCCTAATAGATGACGAGCCATACCTCCAAATATGTCGAAATTCCTCTTGTAATGTGAGATGATCTCAAGTGACGAGAAATGCCTCCAAATATGTAACTTTGACTCAAGAAGTTTGAAATACCTCAAAAGCCACTTCACAATGGAAGAATATGTATAAAAATACGTAGAAAGAGTTTCTAAAGCAACGCCCCATCACCAATAACATGATATCATGGTCTTGTAGCCTCTCAAGGGGTAACAATTGGCTCCACATGTGAACTACACTCTCTTGTAGTGTGCAAGAGAAATTCATAATACTTGTTGGTTGTTTATATGCATGATATACATGCTAATAAGATAGAAGGTTGTAAACAAGAGATTTTATGGACCCAAACATTCACATCTCCATCACCCCCAATATAAATGTCCAATTCAAATTTATTACAAAGAAACTAAATAGTGCTTATATATAATAACTACTCACTCTAAGTAAGATCTACAAGTAATGTAAAAGCCAAGGTGTTGAAGGGAACATATCATAAATAAAATGATCGTTTTTTGTTCTTCCTATCCTACTCTACCATATGACGATGTAAATGCTAGGTGAAATCATGAGGTGAATGCAACCATCATATTATCACATCAATAACATGAGGCCTCTCCTGGTGTTCAACAAATATCCAAAAGATCGCCACATTAACCATGGTCCAATCATAAGTTGGAGCCTTTATCATGATATGGTTAAAAAATGAAGTGGCATTTTGAAGATGGAATGAAACATCCAAGTTACCCAACAATAAGTGTCCTGCTACATACTTTCTTTGGTTGATAAATACTTTGAAGTTATGAATATGGTAGCCCCTCAGTAAGCCACAAATCACCTCCATGAACCATCACATCCTTCTCCAAAATATTATCTACATGCTCTGCCATCTATCCTCCTAGGCCACCATGAAAATCACCTATCATATCCTTAAGCAAAAATGGTTTAGACGGAGTCTTCAATAAAAAAAACATGTAAAAAATTCTTTCACCTTCTTCATTGTCCTTTGGTAAATCATCACATGGTGTGGCCTAGTTACTTCACAAATTAACACCCTTCAACTACGTCATGATGATTGATGCTAAGATCGACAACTTTTCAGGAGATGCACCCACTGTCACCTTAGTGCACTCTCCTATCTCTTTAGGATTGATCCTTAGGCCACAAAAGGATTCCCAAATATGGTATAAATAGACCAGTAATATATATAACCAGAACACCACTATTTATACTAAACCTTCCCACTTAGTCAGTAGATTAGGGCCTTAATGGAGTCAAACAAGATATGCAATAAATAATCAATGACTAAGAAGGTTTAGGATCAATAAAAATTGATGTTCATTTATTAATAAGATGAATCAATTTTATGCAGTAAAAATCAATAATATAAGCTTGGAAGAAAACCCAAAACTGACCGTGGAAATACCCTGAAAACTACATCTCGATGATCACCACTTGGATGAGGCCCAATGCACTCTAGGGAAAACATATTTTGACAGATGAATGTTTCATTTTGGGACTGATTTCACCTTTAGGTTTGCAATTTCTTGCAATAGTGGTTGTAAATATTGATTTGGCACTTCAAAACCCCCCTAGGTCAACCCCAAATACTTGGAGATAAACTATGAAACTATTGAAACCATTACGGCTTGATATTCCTATCATAATGAACCTACAAAACACCTGAACTAGATATGGAATGAGGTTGTAACAACATTATGAGAGTGACATCACACTTCCTAGGGATAACAACACCCATTTTTAGCTACATAACAATTTCTTTTTTTGGATTTTTTAACACTTTTAAGGAGTTTTCAATGATATAATAACTTCAAAATTTTGCAAAATAGTAACTACATAAATTGAACAAATAAAGAATTTAAAAAACAATTTTTTTTTGGATTTTTCAAAAATATTTGATTTTATATTTTTTATACTTTTTGTATTTTTCCAAATATATAGTACAAGGAATTTTGTAAAAGAGAATTTTGAAGAAGATGATGGAATTAGACATATTCTTATTCCTTCCAGGCACCGATAAATCAAGGTTAATGTTTCTCCTAAGAATTGACAATGCAATATTTGAATGAACTACGACAAATCTAAGAAACCCTAGGTTGTGTTAGGTTTGACATAGTTAGGGCAAAGAAAGATGCCAAGGACCAAACAAGAGAGATTCTCCAAGAGAGAAGTCTCACTTACAACAATAAATACTATTATCACTACAACAAAAACTAGATTAACGTCAAATTTAGCGCCATATTTTAGTGTAATTTTTTCTCAATTGTGGTGAACAATCTGGCGCTAAACCTAGCGCTATTGTACATTTTCGTAAAACGCCGTCTATTGCATCTTTTTTTCCGTCTTTTTTAACATCCATTTTTACACCCAATTTTTTGCATCTTTTGCTACACCTTTATTTCCACCTAATTTTGCAACTTTTATTGTATCTTTTTTTGCGTACTTTGTTACATCCTTGTTTGCACCTAGTTTCACGCTCAGTTTTGTATCCAATGTTGCGTCTTATTTTGCTCCTAGTTTTTCATCGAGCCTTGCACCCAATTTTGCACCATGTTTTGCATAAAATTATGTGTCCAATGCTGCATCTAACGTTGCATCTAGGTTTGCAGCCAATTTTCGGCCCAATGTTGCGTCTAGTTTTGCATCCAATTTTACTTATAATGTTGCATCCCCATTTGCATCTAATTTTGTATCTTATTTTATGTCTTTTTTTGTATCCATGTTTGTGCCTAATGTTTCATCTTGTTTTACGTCATATTTTGCATCTAGGTTTGCACCTAGTGTTGCATCCCAGTTGATGTCTTTTTTTGCATCTATGTTTGAGCCCAATGTTGCACCTAGTGTTGCGCCTAGTATTGTGCCTAATTTTGCACTCATGTTTGTATCTAATATTGCATCTAGTTTTGTGTCCAATGTTGCATCCCATCTTGCATTCAATATTACGTCTAGTTTTACATCCAATGTTTTGTCCCATCTTGCATCCAATATTGTGTCTCATTTTAAGTTATTGTTTGCGCCAAGTGTTCCTTCCATTTTTGCACCTGGTGTTACACCTAGTTTTATGTCCATCGATACACCATATTTTGTGCTCAATTTATTGTCCAATTTTACGTCTAGTTAGGAGTCCACTTTTGCATCTACTGTTGCATCTAGTTTTGGACCTAGTATTGCATATAGTTTTGAGTCATTAATTGTGTCTAGTGTTGAGTCTTTTTTTGCATCCAATTTTGCGTCTAGTATGACATCCATTTTTGTGTCCATATTTGTGTCTGGCATAAGGTCGACTTTTGCATCCACTTTTGTGTTTAGTGTGACGTCCAATTTTACATCTTGTTTTGCATTTAGTGTTGTGTCTAATATTGCATCCATATTGCACTACTACATTTTTTACCTTTAGAAATACATTCCAATATCACTAGGGCATGGAGGAATCGAACCACCAACCTCCTGCTTATAAAGCAGGCGCTCTTCCATTAAGCTAGAACCCTTTAAGAATCGGGAAGAGGAGAAATATTAACACATAGATTTCATCATTTGTAATTCTAATAAAAGACAATAAGATCCAAAGACATTCATGCTTAAAATCCAATTTATTTTTTCAACCACACTAATAAGCACAAAAATCTACCATGCTCAGGCAACAAAATATCCTAAACAGTTACGCAATCTATTAAAGTGGTCCACAAAAGAGTCTTAGAGAACAACATAATGTATTCATGCATACCTAATAACCTAAACTTGATATGGACAAATAATCAGGGATGTGTTTAAGAAATAGTTGTAGAATCCAATTGAGGATGTGTGTGTTGCTACATACATGTTATTCATTGATGAGGTGATTTTGTTCAGCAATGGGATGGTAAGAGAAGAACTCATCAATGGTTACTAAAAGAAGATGTCTACTATGTGCAGCATATATGATATAACGAATATTTTAACATTTAACACCAACAAAGTTGATTTATATTATGTGCATTATTTATAATCTAAAAATTAGTAAGATGTCAACAGGAAAAATGATCATACCGGTTTCCACAATTGATAAGGCCACAATGAGGTAGATGAAGTTTAGGGGTTTCTCATCTTATTAACGATTGTTCCATCAAGAGAATCTGAAGGGGCATTCCATCACTTCATCAACATAGCTTCATGAATCCTGTGAATTTCGGGAGCAAGGGCGGAGAGGGTGGCGCCTCCACGCAACATAACTTCATGAATCCATTTAATAATAGCTAACGAAGAGAATGTGAAATAAGAGCTAACAAAAACAACACAAAAATAAAAATAGAATAATGGGATTCAGAGTAAAAATTAGTGAAGAGACATGGAGAAGGAATGAATAAAGGAAACTTTACATAGAAAAGAACAAATGTTTACTTGAACTATTCAAAATTTCAAAAGGGGTTTATCAACAAACAATCTGAAATTGAAATTTATCTCAGGCACGTTAATGAACAATTCATGAGTTCCATATTTGTGATGATGAAGACTAATTTGATTTATGGGGTTCTAAATGCCAACAGTTTTAATAATGGACAATTCAATTTATTTCCCATTGGAATTAGATGTGCCAATTTAAATTCAAAGATCATTGTATAAAATTGAACCTTAGAGAACGAAGGGAGGTGGGGGTTTTGGAGATAGTTCAATTTTTTTCACTTAATATTATATAATACAACATTTGACTTTACATTTGGGGATCACATAGGGTTTAGATAGGGGAGGACTAATCTAGGTCAAAATCAGAGAATTTTATTGTGCAAGTTCATCGTCTTGCAAAACTGCAAGAATCTGAAATAGAAAAGTTGTGGGGATGAAAGGACACAAGAAGAAAACATCCAAAATTGCAAGGTCGTAGACACAACAAAGTGGTCAACACAATTTGAGACCTGTCACCCTAAGTTTCCAAAACCAATGTTCCATAAGTGAACATAATTTTGTAAGAATTAGAATACTTGAAACACCGCTGAAAAAATCAGAGTTCCATAACAATACAAAGGCCACAAGACCACATAGTGGAATATAGAAAAGAATCACAACATTATTTGAATAAAGAATCAATAGGTCATGGACTTTAAAAATACAAGTTCTATGTGTTTTGAGATTCTGAATCAACAACAAAACTGTTGTGTGTGCATGTATGGATGTACGTAAGTGTATGAGTTAGGAGAAAACTTAAAAGCCTTGAAACTAATGGTCTTCCATATTATAAGCATCTCTTATACAAAATTTATTTGTATTAAGCCATGCGAATATGCATGTGTTCTTTATTCTATGCATTTAATCTAATTCTAGATCTGTAGGCAAAGAAAGACAACAAATTATCCAACATCCGTAAGAAACATCCAACATCCTCTAGACGCACTTTGTATGAGGATGAGCGTTGTAAAAGAAAGGGATCAAAAGTCTGTGCAACTCCAGATAGATGATCGTAACATGCCCATTAGAAGGAAACTCATGAACCCTATAAAAGATGACCAATCAAAGGCTACAATGGATGGATGCATCTTTTATAGGGATTTATTAGCGTGCTACAATGGAGGCTTTACCTCATGACTCTATGATGACCAAATACAATAGTAACACCCTGCTGGAGGAATAATAACATCTCCATTGGGTTACATGAGTAAAATACATTTAGAATATCCTTTGAAGTTACAATGTTCAACATTTCTAGAGGAATTTTGCAGAGTATGACAGTACTTTGGAATTAAATGATGATGAATTTCAACATATGGAACAAAATGACATGTAAGAAGTGTCTGCGAGACAAATTTCTTACATCCAATGGAAGCATAAACGTACCAAGATTTGTGAAAAATAACTCAGTAGTTTGGAACAAAATGTAAACATATCATGTGTTTCTTAAAGGAAACATGACATACATATGAAAAAACATAAAGGAAAACTTCAAATACTATTTTAACGTACACATGTTTGGAAACTAGACTAGAGATCAAGGAAATGAAATCTCCGTTATCGATTTCACATTCAACATAGGGGAAAGTGGAGAAAGTGGAGAAAGGGGCCTATGACCCTCATCGGGAAATATCCAAGCAACAAATAGCTAATAAAATTTCTCGCTATGAGTAAGTGCCTAAACCATAATGGGAAAATATTGCAAACAAAAAAAGTTGGGAAGAAGTCTTGGCAATTGAAAAAAGCATGGAAGAGCATAGTTCCTTAGAGTAGTTAGCATGCCCAAAGAGGGGAGTAGATGAGATCTAGACATACATGGAGGTAGATGATCCTAGGCAGGGTCCTCAAGCAAAGAAGGCCAAAACAGAGCATGAAGAGGATGATCAAGCATTAGTGGAGAAAGTAATACGGAATAGATCCCTAGAGAATTATTAGAGTTAATTCATTAATTATAAACCAACATAGGAGGACCACTAATTAGTTTCACCTAGTACTCCTCTTTGGAATTTACAGTACCTCAAGAGTTGTAGGTGTCTCCCTCAGCAGGCCCTGTACTAGTAAGAACATATTTGTAGACAAGATATAAGGGAAAATAGAAAGAAGTAAGAAAATAATTAATGATATTAGGTAGCAGGTACTAGTAGCATAAAAAAGACTCCTAACAGTGGCAGAGCATCAAGATGACACTTTTATGATTTTCTATCATATAGTCTAAAGTACCAAATCCTACTCATCTCAGTGAATGGAGAGCAGATGAGCATACAGTGGATTTTAAGTAATTTGTAAAATAAGATAAGCTATATTTTTATAAGAAGGATAGTGACATGACTTGTGCAAAAGTGGTAAAGTCGACTAAGATAGAAAAGAAGTTGATAGAATCCCTGGATAAATTTGAAGAATTATGGAAAGTAGAGAAGTAGACTACTAGGACAAAGCAAGTCACCATTAAGGAGCTTGAAGATAAATTCAAGGCTTAAGAGGCTAAACCGGGAGATGGATCTCAAGTGAAAGCATTGATACAATAGAAAGATCATGAAATATCTCATTTAAAGAAGTAATTACATATTCCCTCCACTCAACTAGTTCAAACTCATGAATTGAGGCAAGTTCAAATAGAAAAGAGTAGATTTATTCAAGCATGGTACAATACAGAAATATGTCAGAGGGGGAAAATAAAATAAACGAGTTTCATTTGTAAGTATCATCCATGAAGCTGCAAAAGGAATCGTTGACTTTTGATCCCAATGCCCAAACATCATCTCCTGAAGTACAGGATGAAAGGAATCCTACAACAGAGGTAGAACAAACTGAAAAGGAGCTGCCTACAAATAAGGAGGTGATTGATGTAATAGAAGAATATAGAGTCCAGTTCAATAACCAACTTAGTAGCTAGCTAAGGAGTCAGATGATAGAGATAGAAAGATCAAATATTTGAAAGTTGAGGTGAACCATAAGAATGAAAGACTTGTATAATTGGAAGGTGAGGTTAGTAAGAAGGAAAATGATATTGAAGACCTAGAAATTGAAGTAAATGACCTCAAGAGTCAAATTACTAAACTTGTTCTGTATATTGAATGGGAGACATTGTTAAGGAGAACAAGCAAATATTTATGGGATAAAATTTCTTAGCTATTCATGAGAAAATAGGACCACTATGAAGTAATATAGGATGAGTTGGAAACATATAAATAAGCTAAAGAATAGGCCAAGAGAGTGGAAACTGAGCTAAGGGGAATGTCTAAGCAAGCAAAACAAATAATTGACTATTTGAACAGAAGAACTAAATGACAACTTGAAGAGATGAAAATTACCAATAGAACACGGTTAATTAAAGTGGTCAAGAAAACGATTATGAAGCAAACTATGATGAAGAGGACACAAAATAATATAAGGGCACTAGTTGATGACATAACTTCCTTCAAAAGCATGTTTAATGAAGTCACAAATTTGGGACTGCCACATATTTGGGATGGGAATGGATAAATTCTCCCCAAGGAAGAATACCAAGCTAAGATAATCCATAAAAGAGATGAAGTAAACCAAGCCGATATGTTGAAAGGAGTAATAAGTGGAGACCAAGTCATTGACAGGCCCTAAAGCCTTAAAATCTCATTGAAAGAGTTGGGGTCCATATCATATGAGAGAAACACAAATGTTGAAATAGCGTTGGAGGCATTTGAAGCACATCATATCCCCATGGGAAAATATTGGTAGTCAGTGGCCAAATATCGTAATATAATATTGTCACCTAAAGGACAAACCACGGGGAAAACTTCCAACTCATCATAGGGACAACCACTATGCCGACAAATTCCTCCATCACAAATCCCAAGACAGTTTGCAGGTCATCCCTCTCCTTTAGATTTCATGCCACCAGGAGCACAGGTTAACATTCAGATGATGCATTAGATGGGACAAGTGAGAATACCTCCAATGACCCAATTAGTAGGTCAAACAGTTGGGTAGACATGTGTAAAACCAAATTTCCACATGAGAGGGAAAATATCTCAAGCTAGAGGCACTAATAAGGGATCGGGTAAGAAAAATTAAACAAAGCAAAGATATTAGACAGTTGTAAAGTGAAAGTGAAAATGGAAGGCCTAAAGGGAATTTTCAAAACAATTGGGTCATACAAAATTTAGTTACTCTTGAGAGGCCTATATAATGTAACTCGAATTCATTATTCAAGGCTGACAATTTTTAGAGCCTCTCTAGGATTGTTGAGTTGGTGGATTGTTTTTTCCATGTAATAAGAATTTTTTGAGATTGAGATTGCAGAGTGTTACGGTGATGTCTTCTACTGTAATTTGCATTTCTTATATTTTTCCACAACTTTTCCTGCCCGTGTAAGCCTTTCATGAGATACTAATGAAGCTCAGAGAAACTAATTCATCATAATATTTGTGTCATTGATATGAATGTTATGTTGAATGTGAAATCGATAACGGATATTTCATTTCCTTGATCTCTAGTCTAGTTTCCACACGTGTACGTTAAAATAGTATTTGAAGTATTCCTTTATGTTTTTTCATATGTATGTCATGTTTCCTTTAAGAAACACATGATATGTTTACATTTTGTTCCAAACTACTGAGTTATTTTTCACAAATCTTGGTACGTTTATGCTTCCATTGGATGTAAGAAATTTGTCTTGCAGACACTTCTTACATGTCATTTTGTTCCATATGTTGAAATTCATCATCATTTAATTCCAAAGTACTGCCATACTCTACAAAATTATTCTGGAAATGTTGAATATTGTAACTTCAAAGGATATTCTAAATGTATTTTAATCATGTAACCCAATGGAGATGTTATTATTCCTCCAGCGGGGTGTTACTATTGTATTTGGTCATCATAGAGTCATGAGGTAAAGCATCCACTGTAGCCCCCTAATAAATCCCTATAAAAGTCATTTACGACATGAGAATAAGATTGATAATGGTTTCAGAATATATACACACCCATTCAACCAAGCTCTCATCTCCTAGAGGCTGTGAGATATCAATAGGCTTCTACCCAGGCTTTTGATCCCTTGATATCCTTATTAATTATTTTGGGATGACCTGTAGAAAGCAATTGGAGAAAACTCCATCATTCAATGAATTAACATCAGGACAACCAAAAGAAAAAAGTATAGATAATGAGTGGTATGCAATGGGTCTACAATCTTCATGTAGATATGCTATTCCACGAGCTGCTCCAATATCAATTCTCATCCTTGTTTCCCAATCCATCATAGGTCTTTGTCCCCCACTGCAGATAAGCACTATCATATATCAAATATCTGATAAAAGATACATGATATAAGTAATCTAAATTCTGAAGCAATCTAGAATATTGAACAACATTACACACCCATTCAACCAAGCTCTCGTCTCCCAGAGGCTGTGAGACATCAACAAGCTTCTACCCAATAACAAGTACCAATAACACAACCCCAAATGAGAATACATCAGACCTGGCAGTGAGCTTTCCACTTGATGCATATTTTGGTGCCATATACCTGAAATACTCAAATCAGTTTAAGGAAAATTTACATTTCATAGGCAGCATCTAGACCTTCTTAGTAAACCAGTCAATTACAAAAATCCACACTTGCGAATTCAGTAAAATGGCAACATATACAACTTACCCAAACGTTCCCATGACACTTTTTGTCACATGTGTATTGGTATCTGATGCTAGTTTTGCAAGTCCAAAATCTGACACCTGCATATAAGTAAAACCCATTAGAAACAAGAATCTAACCAACATAAGTGCATATAATAATAAAAAGTATACAACAAGTATCCATCTAGTTATGATGATAATTCCTAAAGAGGCCATACCTGAGCTTCAAATTTGTCATCCAGAAGAATGTTTGATCCCTTGATATCCCTGTGAATTATTTTGGGATGACATGTAGAAAGCAATTGGAGAAAAATCTATCATTCAATGAATTAACATCTGGACAACCAAAAGAAAAAAGTATAGATGATAAGTGGTATGCAATGGGTCTACAATATTCATGTAGATATGCTATTCCATGAGCTGCTCCAATAGCAATTATCATCCTGGTTTCCCAATCCATCACAGTTCTTTGTCCCCCTATGTAGATAAGCATTATCATATATCAAATATATGATAAAAGATACATGATATAAGTCATCTAAATCATGAAGCAATCTAAAATATTGAATAGCATTACAAATCATGTATCTTGAGTGATGCAAGAGTGTGAAGCAAACATTCACGATGCTGTGCCAACAGATGGAGGACTTCAATGAATAAGGAAGGGTGTTCAAGAAGTGGCGGTGAAAAAAATAAACAGTTCAGGAGCTGTAATTCGATGTCCAATAAAGGTTTCCTACCATGAAGATGGTATTCAAGGGTACCATTCGGGACATAGTCGTATACAAGCAATCACTGACTGTCAGCAATGCAGTATCCCACCAGAGAAACCAGATGTCTATGGTGTATCCTACTAATGATCTCTACCTCAGCACAAAATTCTCGTTCTCCTTGCCTACTACCCACCTTGAGCTGTTTAACTGCCACCACTTTCCCATCTAGTAGACATCCTGTGTATACATATCCAAAACCACCCTCCTCGAGAACATTCTGTGGTGAGAATCCATTCGTTGCAACAACTAGTTCTTCGTAAGTGAACCAGGATGAGTTTCCAAGCCAGGGTGTATCCAATGAGCTTGGTGGAACTCCAACAGTAGCAGTTCTTGAAGAATCATGTCCTGGAGTAGGAGGCGATGGATAAACTTTTACGAGATATTGATCTGACGGGCATGAAACAGAGCCATACATTCCATCTGCAATGCAACAAAACAAAGTTGTTCTACGGTCTCAAAATGTGATTATATACTAAACATAAGCAATCATATCACATAGATCCTAATTCTTTGTTTCAAAAAATAGGGAATCTCCTAAACCTGCTTCAAACAAAAGTTCATTGTTTCTTCACGTTTTGATGATTTATGCAAAATTTTATTTGTGAATCAGACTATGGAAGTTCTCTACTAAACAAATAGGAACTTGGAAGTAATTGAAAGAACATAATCTACAATAGCACTAACTTATCAGGAAAATGCATAGCAAATAACTATTAAGTTCTGAGTGGAGTTTAATTGTAGACGCCATTATGTCTTACCTGATTTATAGGAAACGCCTCCTGGTGGAAGAGGCGCATAGTGATCGCCAAGATACGCCTCTTCTTCTTCCTTATGTACCAAATCAGAACCTCACACAAAGCAAGGACAACTAACCCAGCCACTATAGCTCCAATTGCTATTGAAGAAGTACTCCCTCCACTAGAACTTGGAGACTCTGAAGATAAAGGAGGTGGGGGTGGTGAATGTGAAGGAGTAGATGGGTTGTTTTGAGGAGGTGGATGACTAGTTGACGGTGTTAGAGATGGAGGTGATCCAGAAATAATAGTTGTAGGTGGAGAAGAGCCTTTAGTAGATGGAGCATTTGGGGTTGGTGGTGAAGATAAGCTTTCGGGGGTTGAGGTTGAGTTGGATGGAGATGCAGAAGGGGTTGGCGACTTTGGGGGGGGGGGGGAGGCGATGGCGTTGACAAAGGAGGTGAAGAGTGGGAAATTGGAGGGGTGGAATTTGAAGGGGATGATGGTGGTTGTGTAGTGGGAGTAGGGGTCACTTTTACATGAGTGGAAGGAGGAGGGGAAGAAGATGCAACAGGAGGGGTAGATGATGCAGGTGACTGAGAAGAATGAGTGGGAGGAGGAGGTGGAGATGCAATAGGAGGGGTGGGTGATGTAGGTGGTGCAAAAGTGTGAGAGGGAGGCAGAGGAGAATGAACATTTGGGGTAACTGCAGGTGGTGCAGAAGAGTTAGAGGGAGGTGAAGGAGGAAGGGTAGTTGCAGGAGGTGGCGAACCAGACACTGGAGACGGGGGAGGAGCAGAGACTAGGGAGGGAGAAGCAGGTAGAGGAGGAGAAGAGGTGGGAGGAGGGGATGAAACTGATGGAGTTGTGCTAGGGGTTGTCCCATTATTTCCCGAAGAAGGTGTGACAGTACTAGGAGAAGCAAGTGGGGATATTGCTGGTGAAGACATGCTATTATGAAAAAAATTTCTTTAAACTTCAAAACCCAATAACCAAAAAATGAAATATCTCCTCTATTGCTATATAGTTACAATACTCAAATAAAACTGATATAACAACAAACCTGAGCCTCTCTGCAACCATCAAAAGACTACATTTCTCATGCTCTCCATTGATTTTATTCTGTTCCACATGCCTGCGTTTCTTCAAAACCCAACAAAGAGGGCCACGTTCCAAGCTTAATCTGTCATAAAACAACATTCTATCACCAACCCAGATATGCAATCCCTGTTAATCGAAACCTAGATGCTCCCCTCAATCCGTATCTTTGCTAAAAATGCGATCTTGCAAGTACCCTAATCAATTACCACAAGTCAGCGCCTATTTGTCTCTGCCATAGCTCCATTTCTCGAATCCCTTGTATCTCAAGACAACCATCAAGGATTCCCACTTTTCCAGCAGCCAAAAATCGAATCCTGCATAACTGCATCCCCAGAAGACAATTTCTGACAAAAAACTCATCAATGAAAGTTATATAATATATACTATAAAACATATTCATAAGTTAAAAAGATAAATAATATATATTTTTATTTAATTAAGATAATTTTACATAATCACATTTATAATTTATAAATATACCTTAAGTAAATCAAATTGAAGTACCACAATCACGTAGGGAAAAAATTGATTTAAACATCATTATAATCATTCAAACTAAACAAGAAAAAGAAAATTATATACTAAATTTTAAAATTAAAATTATAAAATAAAAAATAAACTTCAATTTCAAACTATAATCTAATAACATAATTTATTGGTTTTTATATTTTCAAATATAATAGAAATGAGGATTGATTAAATACTAACTTTACAAACTAAATAGGAAAAAGAAAATTATATACTAAATTTTAAAATTAAAGTTATAAAGTAAAAAATAAATTTGAATTTCAAACTAAATCTAATAACATAATTTATTGGTTTTTATATTTTCAAATATAATAGAAATGAGGTTTGAGTAAATACTAACTTTACAAACTAGATAGGAAAAAGAAAATTATATACTAAATTTTAAAATTAAAATTATAAAATAAAAAATAAATTTGAGTTTCAAACTATAATCTAATAACATAATTTATTGATTTTTATATTTTCAAATATAATATAAATGAGGATTGATTAAATACTAACTTTACTTGGGTTTATGTTGTCTAAATTTTTAAGATGAAACTCTAAAGGGAATGGAGATTGATTAAATACTAGCTTTACTTGGGCTTATGTAGTTGTCTAAAGTTTTAAGATGAAACTCTAAAGGAGGATGTAAGCTCGAATGTCATTACTTTTTTAGTTGTGATTATGATTATAATTAGGTTAAATTAATCGTAAGTTATATAATATATACTATATGACGAAATATAAACTATGGGTTTTAATCTTTCGTGGTCAGGCTATGACAAGATGTCACGGGCCAGTCTCTGCACAGGGTATGGATACAATATTGTTTTTTGTTTCCTTTATGTGGGATAGAGTATAGGTTTGGACCATTATCTATGATGATGGAACAGTTTTTTTTTGAAACATTTGTTTTGCCTAAATATTGGTGGACAGGTACTGGAAGGAGATCTTACTCTTACAGTCTTTTATCCTTTTTGCTTTGTGTACTCACAGTTATCACTTTATAAATATACAGGAATGTATATCTTCATTATGTAATTTTGTTACTCTCCGGATGAAATAAAATTATGTTTTTTTTTCAAAGAAAAAAAATGACGAAATATGATATAATATATACATATAAATATATATATTCTAATATTAATATATATAATGAAGTATATATACATTGTATCACTCAAAGATAGGTGTTGTACTAGTGGAAGCGAGGGTGTGACGTCCAGGGTAATTTTTAGTGGTGAAATTTCGCGAGTTGGCTATTTTTTGGGTTTTTTTCAAAAAATAAATTCGCTATTTGGTGTCTAATATCGCCTATATTTACATAAAATAAGTTTTTTTTTATCATAATATTTGCCAAACTTTATACATTTCAGTGTTAATTTTATGTTTCATATTTGATATTCGCCTACCTATCTATAAAAATGTTTTTTCAATCCAGAACAATCGCCTATAATACTATACTTAAATATAATATTAGAACCCTTAAAAAATACCCTGGTGACATCCTTGATTAATATACATGTAGGCTACAAAATTATGGCACCTATGGGGTATGTCGATGGGAAGTATTATAATGATGCTAGTCGAAACATCACAATCAATTTGGTTTCTCGCTAGGATGTTGTAGAGGGGATATCCACTGCAAGAAGAGGCTTTCAAAATGCAAGTTCATTAATCCAAATATCTAAAAGCAGGAATACACAAACAGAGATACATAGTCATGCGAACAGACTCACGGCTCCGCAAGAGAGACAATGCCGATAAAATCACTTGCTCTGCATTTGCACATTTATCTTCTGACCTTCACAGAAGTCACAGACCGCCCATCCTTTCCCGTTGCAAGGATCACAGAGGATGCCAGCACCCGTTACTTCCTAGAATGTAAATCATTATTCATAAAATAGTTAAAAATCAATAAACTTATATGCATTCTAAATACCAATCAATAAACAAATTCAAGTATATACTATAGTTACATCCAAAGCTCACAAGTACAGTAAACAACACAAGTGTGTGTGTGTATATATATGAAACACGTTCAAGTGTATACTATAGTTACATCAAAAGCTCACAAGTACAACAAACAACACAAGAATGTATGTATATATATATGAATGAAATAAGTGCATGGGCTTACAAGCAAGAAATGGTCATTTCAAGTTCTGTGTGACCAAGAATAATTATCATTGATTGGGCCATATTATCAATTCAAAACATAACATCTAAGGGTAAGGGGCTCATGGGTCATGTGTGATGCCCTATACCACCTCAAACGACCTATATACTACATAGATAATATTTAGCCAATGAGTAAGATATGTCGGCCATTTTGAGGTTTGACACACCAAGTATGGCTTTCAGTCCCTTGGCCATGATTTGATGTGAAAAGAGTTATTGGGCCAAAACATTTTTCCTTAGGGCTCATGAACTATGTGTGGGGCCTTAGGCCACCACAAAGCCCTATAAAGGGAATATTGGCATGTGAGAAAGATATAGTACCTCTTTCATGAATTTTGTTTAACCATGGATATTTTTTGTAGCTTAAGCAATGGAAAGGTCAAAAGACATAGCCTTAGGCTATAACATTTGCATTTGGCCTATAAGAAAAATATGGTCGTAGAAGATTCTACACAGGGCGTAACAGAGAAATAGGAAAATACAACAACGATGGAGAATCCTTTTGATTTGTTCTTAGATATCACGCTACCTGACATAAAATTATAAAGAATCCACATGAGTTGATTCAATACCCAATTCTTTCCATCTTTGTTATTTTGATTCAATTCCAAATTCTCTCCATCTTCAATGATCCTATTGAAGGAAAATGCATTGATTTCTTTAACGAAATGTGGAAGCTGGAAGCTGGGAGGTCATCCAGAGGCTCCATGAGAAAGCATTATCGTGACTGGTACTTGATTAATAGGCGGTTCGAGAGCCACTTGTTATAAAGCCAAATCTTCACAGTGTTGCATGCCCGATCCACAATGGTAGAGCTCCTAGTTTACTTTGATCCATCTCGAAAAACCAGGCTTTGAACGGCCTGACCCGAGAATCAAGACACCCACGTTGCCAACTAGGCGCCCTGAGAAGTCCTCATGGGCGGAATAATATTAAGTCCTCTCATGACCGAATTAAATCCTCTCATGGCCGAATTGGGGACGGACCAAATTGATACTCATAACCCCGAATCCATAGATTGATTTAGCAGAAGCCCCTTTGGGAAATGGGTAGTTGTACATAGATCTATATTTGAAAAATCCTTCATGTTTTGCTTCGCCTCCCTATGAAACTTGATAGGTTTTAATCTATATTTTAATTTGTATAATGTATAAGTAAATAATATGTGTATATATTTAATTATATTAAATCACATAACCATTGAACTATACATATTTATTTATATTAAATCTTTTAACATATGAACTATAGTAACATATTTATATTAAATATATATTATTATTATATTTACATATTTTACCATTATTAAGGTCAAAGAATTTTATATATCATAAGGGTGTTTATAAAATATTTACCTATTTTATAAATTCGGTTAAGTATTATATTTACATTTATTATAAGTATAGTATGGATGGACTATGAATGTATGGATTTTAACATAATTCCCTAAAATGAAGCATGTTTTGTTGGGAGAAATAAAATTGGAACAATTTCTAGATTATGTTTCCCTTGTGGTTTGAATTTTGTACTTTGGTGGGGTGTTTTAGAATAATCCCACTTGTTATGCATGCTTTAAATGGTAAACATATCCCATATGCTTTAAATGATGATGAAGATGAACTAGATGACAATGCCAGTGATGATTTTTTTGATGATGGAAATGATGATGATGATCATCATCATTGTCATCTTTGTCATTGTCATCATTATTATCACAATAGTCATCATCATCGACATAATCATCATCCATGTCATCATCATCGCCATTGTCCTTGACGTCATCATCATCATGATTATTGACATTTTCATCGGTTATTCATCATTACCTTTGGCATAAGAAATAACATCTACCCAAAATATGTGATTAGTGGAAAAGGGTCATGGAGGACACACACGATTTATGCATGAAAATAAACAACTTATTTTTTAAGATGATCAACATCATCATTCTCATTGTATTCATCATCATTGTCATTGTCATCATCACCATCATCATCATTCATTTCATTGCCATCATAATCATCGACAATGTCATCATTTCCATTATCCTCCTCCTCTTCCTCATCATCATAATCGTCATCATCATCATTGTCATTGTTCTCCTCATTATCAACAACATTATCATCATCATCATAACCATCCTCAATATGATAATCGTTATCCTCATTTTCATCTTCAACATCTGGGTGTAAAATTGGATGCGGAAGTGGATAAAAAAATGGATGCAAAAAAGGATGCAAACATGGATGCAACAAAAGTAGGCGCAAAAGTGGGTGCATAATGGGGTGCACCAAAAATGGATGCAAAATGTGATGCAAAAGTGGATGCAAAAAATGATGCAATCATGGAAGCAAAACATGATGAAAAAATTGGTGCAAAAGTGGACACAACCATGGATGTAAAATTGGACACAAAATTAGATGCGAAAGTGGATGCAACAAAAGTAGATGCAAAACTAGATGCAAAAGTAGTCGTAACACCGAATGCAAAACATGATGCAAAAGTGGATGCAAAAATGGATGCATAAAGGGATGCAATAACTGATGTAAAATTGGATGCAAAAAAAAATGCAAACATGGATGCAAAAGTTGAAGCAAAAGTGGGTGTAAAAGTAAGCACAAAAATGGGTGTGAATTTGGACGTGACAAAAGTGGATGCAATAGTAGATGAAAAAAAAGACGTAAACATGGATACAAAATGGGATGCAAAAAGGGATGAAAACGTGGGTGAAAAAGTGGACAAAAAAATGGATGCAAAAGTGGATGCAAAAATGGCTGAAACAAAATGAGATGCAAAACTAGACTCAAAACATGATGTAAACTTTGATGCAAAACTTGGAGCATGAAGGGATGCAAAAAAAGAAGCAGAAGTGGATGTAAAAAAGGATGCAGAAGTGGTTGAAAACAAGGGCATACAAGTTGAGGAAAACATGGGCGTAAAAGGGGGCGCAACAAGAGTAGATGTACAAACTAGGCACAAAATTAGGTGCAAAGCTAGGCTCAAAACCTGTCGCAAAACCTGACGCAAAACCTGGCGCATAACCAGGTGAAAAACCTGGTGCAAATTATGCCGTAATTTGCACCAGATTTAGAAAAAGGACACAAAAAACACCTAAAATAGCACCAACTCGTGAAATTACGCCATTTTGTCCAAAAAATGAAGAAAAATACATTGAAAGATGGTATAGATGCAAAAAGAGACACTAACTCCAGTTTTTGTTGTAGTGTATATGCATAAAAACCCTAGGTCACTCTTACCTTGGATGCCTTCGACAATGCAAGGCAAGATATTGAGAGATCTTACCACAATTGAGGAATAAAATAGAAGATATTAATGTCCCAAGAAAATTTTCACCATAGACAAAACTTGAAAGATAGCAAAGAAACCTTCATGCATCAAATTTATCCTTTCAATCTGTAGAATTATCCAAGAAAGGAGGAGTGCACCACTTGATTAGTTAATCGACAAGAAGAAAAATAAACAATGTCTTATTTCATCCCCTGATATTGATTACAAGCGAGGAGTTTCCTTATTTAAAAATGAAAATGCTAACTTAATTATCCTTTAAGCTGACCTACCTAATTTGACTTTACAAAGACTTTTAATTATTTGGTAGGGATTGTCACACAATTTAGGGACTAAACCTCATCAAACATAAAATAATGATGAAATAAGATTAAATGCTTCAACTTGATGATGTGTTGATCTTGGAAGGAGGACATCATGCCCCATCTAACTCGAATGTTTGTATTTTTCCCTCAACTCCATCCTTCTTCTTACTTGCTTGGAAGTTGGATGATTTTCTCTTGATGACAAATATGACCAAGAGGGAGGGATGATATAATAAATATAGGTCTAAGGGGGTATCTAAGAGGTGTGCTAAGGCATGTATGATGACCCTTACAAGCACAATCACCTCTACGAAGCATAAAACATAAGTGTGGCTAAGAACCCCAATTGATGTGTCTTGATGGAATCATTCCAAGGTGCACCAAAACACCCACCCATGGCATAAATGTCCAACATGATGAGGGAACTCATGACCCATCAAGGGGTAGTAAGAAAATCTACAACACTAACACTCCTTAAAATGGGAACTAAGAGGACCTGCCATGACTAGACCAAGGGTCTTAGGTCCCACTAGACCAACACTTTTACATAAACAAGCCCCAACTTGGCCTTTTACAATGACAAAAGACCCCCCCTTTGGCACATTTGATAGGGTGCACTGCAGAGATTCTGGAGGGCAATAGGACCTAAAATATCAGATTGGAAAAATAAACCAGCTCATGACTTAGGGATTAATGCCATTGTTTGGAAGGATGAAAAATTCAGCATCATACCACTTAATGTTCTTGCTACTATCCCAAACATATTTCAGCCTTGAAAATACTTGCATTCACTATATTTTCACACATAAATTGGATGCGAATTGAAGATATCATCGGTTTAAAAATGGCTACATATATAATGTGAACACTTATTTCAATAAATCTGGAAATATTCTATTACAAGGACTTCATCAACATTGAGTGTTTTGTAAATATTTAATATATTCCATTAAATTTGGAAAAATTAATTGTAGGAACTTTTCCAATAAACTTGGAAAGATGATTCAAGTAACTATTTTCTCTCGATCAAAATTATTTTTACTACAAGTAAGTTTTTAATATTCAATCATTTGGAAATGAAATATTGTATCAATCATAACTACTAAGGGATGGAAGACATAAATCACGACGAGTCTATGAAAATCCCTATTTTGTTTAATCTTAAGAACATTTATACATTGAGATATAAAATAAAGGAATAATCAAATGAAGTTGCACACATGATTGCATATTACGTGGCAATAAGTTCCCTTTTGTCTTAAGATGACCCAAGTAGCATAAATATTGTTAATTTATCAAATAATTTTATATAGGGAGTTAAACATAGCATAAATGGAAGGAAATCACCATATTAAGTTATTAAGATAAGATCCGGTAAAATTAATTTTATTAATGTTAAACCAACAAGTGACCATGAATAGGTCAAACTTAGGATTGCTAGGTACGATAGTTTTAGTACACAGTGGAAGTGTGAAAGAAACTACTATAATAATTTACATCTAAAATGAAAACCACTAAGAATGAATGAAAAGATAAACATGTCTGATTCTGACATGATTCCCTCCTTGTAATATTGAATTGAAAATAAGACTTCCTGTATAGTAAGAGTTGCTTGAGAAATTGAATCTACCTTTGTGTTGAATGGAGTAAACTTTCTACTCGACCATTTGCACCGATCGGACGACCTGGCTCGCGTGAGCTTTCACATCACTCATTGCTGGTCGTACGATCGGTGCAAATGGTCGGGTAGAAAGTTTACTCCTGTGTTGAACACCCTGTAGATATAATTAAAAGAGTTGAATTGAAATAATGTGTTACCTCCAAAACCCTCTTTATGATAGGTCCTAGAGTCAAATTTGAGACATTGAATTTGTCGTTTGTTGGGTCCATCATAAGTTTGGAGTCCCCAAAGACTTGTAGTTTTTTAAGAGATTTTTCTTTAGTTGTTTTCATCAAATTCCGTAGAGCATGTAACTCTTCTCTATTGTTGGTTCCCATGCTAGCTCCATATTTCAAAGTGAAATAATGATGATAGTTGAACATGGGCCGAACACCACACTTACCCGGTATTCCTTGACAATCCCCATCAAAGTAGCCCCAAGGAAAGAATGATTTAATAGTAGGTTCTTGCATGAATCTTACTTCCCCTTGTTTTGGCTCCTTCCAACTTTCCTTATACGACAATCTATTTGCAATATGAGATACTTGACCAATTTCCAATTCTTTGCCTCAAATATCATCTTATTTCTAGCAGCTTAGAGCCCCTACAGAACAAACAAGGGAAATATTCACGAACCATGGCATGGTTTTCTTTAATACATGTTTTAAATCACTTCAAAATATTACTATTTTGCCATGTTTTTGACCTAATGATTGACTAGAGTATGTCTTTCCACATAAATTTTGAAAAGAACAAGTGACAAATAAGTGATTTGCAATTTAATTTTACGTGTCACATAGAAAACGTCTACTAGGACCATGCTAGTTCCTATTCTGACCATTGTAGAATGTGATACTCTTATTGTTGAGTGATAGCCAAAGAAATATTTTTGTTTTTAAAGGACAATATAGCTTATAGGCTATGCTCCACCACCACTCCCTTTCATCTTGATCATCGCTTTATACCACAACTTTGTTGTTAAGACACCCTTAGATTTGTTCTTGGATCATTTTAACTCATCATCACAATATCATAATGCAACAATCTTATGTTTTAGAAGATTAGTTTAGACATACCATTATGTTGCTAGATATCCTTACAAGTTCAAGTCTTTAGTTGTTCTCCAACCCTAAATCCACCTACTAGACATCTCTTGTAGAACAACATAAAAAATATATGTAAGTCCTTGAGCATGTGTTCCTATATCAATACATGAGAAAACCTATAGTTTCCATTGTAGCCAATCCGAGTATCTTCATCCAATATCAATTTGTCTTGACTGCCAATTTTCCAAGCTACCCATTTTCCTATGATTGGAAAGGCTAATTTGAATGATTTCCTTTTTGTTATGATCCCTTCTTCAAGTGTCATGTATATGAGATATTTTTCCTTCAACACTTTTCCCCATAGATCATTATTAAATAATAATCTCTAGAGGCTATTAATAGCCAATCCCTAGTTGGAGAGATAAGTGTTCTTTAATCCCTAGCCTCTAAATTTTGTAGTCTTGGTTATTTTGGTCAATTTGATTAGAGGGATCCCCTCTAATTTAGTTTTTCCTATCGAAAGAAAACTAAAACACTTCCTCCTTATTCTATCTAATATAACTTTTTGGATGTGATTTATGGATGACCAATAGACAAGTATAGTTTCCAGTACCAATTTGATCAAGACTAGTCTATCTATTTGAGACAACCACCTATGGTACCAACATGTAACCTTGGATTCAATTTTCTTTTAAATCCACTGCTAATCTGCTATTTTATAATCACTGGGTTTGAATTTAAAATTCAAGTATTTGACTCCATGATCTATAGGAGTTGTAGGCAAAGAAAAACCTAGTAAATCTACCTTTTGTCGAAAGAGTTCTTTCAGATCCATCGTATTTGTTTTTTATTATCAATGATTTGGACTAGTCAAATATGATCCATCATCAATATGAGTAAAAATGATAATGAAAATATAATTTGACAAGTTAATATTAATAGAAAAATACAACAAACTTAAAAACCCTAATTACTAAAACCGACAATAAAATAAAGAAAAATGAAACCCTAAATAAATAAAAAGAAAAATTATATACAAGCAAATATTGATAATATAAGGTTAACACCGAATTACCTTATCACCTACCTAAATACAAACAATGGAAATGAAGTTATGAAATAATAATTCAAATATAAAAAAATGAGATTAAAAGAATTTGAAATAGTATAAAAATGCATTCATGAAGTATGATTAGACAGTTGTGAAAAGATAATTAAAAAGGGGTTAAATAAGATTGAAATAATTTTATATTATTATTATTATTATTTAAATATAGTAGTGAACGATACAAAACATGGTAAAACACATTCACACATACATATATATGCATGTATAAACATACACATATATGCATTTTTAAACATATATAGATTGTCTCATAAATAACAATACTACAACAAATAAAGGAGAAAACCATAAATTGAAGACGACAAAAGGAGGAGAAAACTAAAACGAAGGAAAGTCCAGAGGATTAAAAGGTAAATCCAAGAGGACAAAAGGAGGTGAAAACTAAAACTAAGGAAAGGACAAAGGATTAAAAGAACGGGAAAATGAAGAATACTAAATAAGAAAAGCAACACTAGAGATTCGTGGAAAGAAAAAAAAACAAAACAAAAAACCAAGGAGGAGAAAGAGAAAAAACAAGAGAGGAAGAAGAAAATTAAAAACACTACAAGGGAAAGGCCCTGTATCGAAGGTTATAGTAGAGGATTTTAGTGTTATAAGATTGGAAAATTTTTTTAAAAAAAACCTCTACGACAACCTCTGCCTATAGTAGCGAATGTTTTAATGGAGGTTGTAATGGATAAATGTAATAACTAAAAAACTCAACGGTCGAATGTTTTAGCGAATGTTTTTTATCAATGTGTTTTGTTGAAAATAAGCACACTGATGCATTTCATAACACAACGCACTGGTGCTATGCAATGTAAGGTATCTGCACTGATGCATTCAAAGATAAAGAGCATTGTAAATAACAAAATTTCAGCGCCGCATCGATGCTTGTGTATCAAATATGTGCACCGACGCTTTTTTACACAAAAGACACACCGATGTGATTAGTCACATGGTACACGCCGTTAATTTTTTTTATAGCTTTTTTGGCGTGGTTGTTTGATGAGCGCACTAGTGCATATTAACCAATGATACATACTGATGCTTATAAACCAATGATACACACTGGTGTGTAAAACAAATTAAAATTCACTGGTGACTCCATCTGGCAAGTAAAAATATTTATTTTAAAATTCAATTGTGCGTTTAATTAAAATAACCACACGAGTATGTATAAATTGTTAGGGACTACCAGTGCGCCTAAATAGTGTAGATGCATCAGTTTGTCATTGATCACCAAAATCAACCGAATATGATTCTTCGAACAATGGTTGCTGACATAGCAGCCAAATTTATTAATTTGAATGATTGCATTTGTGAGTTTTATTAGTGTTTGGGGAGATGCACTAGAGCGATATTAATTATCAAAAGCATTGCATAAGATTATTTCAACGATGACTACTGACATTATATATATATATATTGAAATATCATAGTTGCAAACATCAATTGTAATATTTAATCATCCATACATTTAATTACTAATGTACCATTTCACATGTAACATTTGTCAATAACATTGAAGAATGCAATTGAATAAAAAAGTTTATTTTATTATACATCAATAACACTACCTTTGTCATACAAAATAGGGAAAAATAAAGATAACAATAATCAAAATGTCAACATGCATGTAATTGTTATACTTATCCGTAACCCATTGTTTTTCAATTCAGACAGCATGTCCAGTATAATATTATACAAAATGTCTTATTTTCACAGACAGTTATTTCAAAATACACAACAACTTGCATTAACATCAAAATTAAATATGGATCATCACATCATTCTTCGCTAGAACTGCTATCCGTGCTCGAGCCACTTGCATCACTGTGCTATTTTTTCGAATGTTTTGTTGTTTGGCTTGATTGTTTTCCTCTTTTCCAGCTTCAATATGTAAACATAAAAATAAAGTGGATTGAGTGTATCTACTTTGCCAATAATAATGAGAAGTAAAATAGATATTATACATGAATGTAAATTGAAGTAAATGTACCTGCATAGTAATAAGTGAGTCGTGAATGATACACAATATTTCAAAATCATGTCTCATGCCTTACATCAATAAGTATTCTGTTAACTCGACTCCATACTTTGTTTCCTGCAAGTTTTATGCCCCGTGAAAACAATATAGAGACTTACAAAATCCACAATTTATTTCGATACGCCAACATATACTCACAACTCTTGCTTAACCCAATGTCAATTAATTCCTCTAATGGTTCCTCTCTGTATGTAAAAAACTGTTTGAAGACATCCCAAGATTGACAATGAAAGCAAAAAGTTCAAATATACAAATCAAAACCACTACACAATCTTATTTTCTTATAAGGAAATCAAAATTACTCACAAACTTTGTTATCAACCCCTTTCTTCCTTGTTGTCATGTCTTGTGTGTTGAATGGGTTCTATTTTCTTTTATTTTTTGCATTAACAAAACAATTGAAAACAAATATTTAATGATGAATTAATTAATGAGGTTTACATAATCCTAAGAATCAATGATTTAATATATTTGAATCACGTTGTTGTTGAGATGGCTCCTCTTGCAATGCAATTATGTCTATTTCCTTAACCATCTCCTTGTACACTTTTTTGGACACTCATACTGGCACATTTCACATATCACCTCATTCATCGTTTAGGATTTTCATAATCTTCCTGGAAATGTAAAATGTTTGCATTAAAGAAATTTTCTGTTGATATGCAAAATAAATAATATAGCCGAATTAAAATTATTGAAGGAATGACACTTTGTAGTAGTTATACATACATAGTAATTATACATAAACAAGTTTAGGAATATTACATTTTCAATGATTCTTTTTTATTGTTGTATGTTTTTGCTATTGCAACTCTGATAGGTTTCATTGAACATTGCTTTGGGAACACCTCTTGTAGTTTACATATGCTCTGATTTTCGAATAAGTTGATTGGTTTCTACATTGTAAGTGAAAAGTATGTGGGTATGTTCTTTCCACTATACCCTTCATAGTATTATAAATTCTTTGCCCCTTTTATTAACTTCCATCACCACTCTAGATGAGCTTAAGGACCAATTAATCAACATTTCTATCTTCCATAATTTTTTTTCTTATGATGACATTGACTTCTGTTGTTGTCAGTCCTTGCATAACATTCAACATGTGTATTAGATTATTTAAAACATATTAGTGAATAATCATAACTACATTACTACTCAAATTTAAAGAAATAATTCATATTGACTTCTTGTTTATTCACCTGATTCATCCTTCTGCAACATTTCCATCAACGTTTTATGCTCTTCTGGACATAGATTGGTAATAATATTATCAAGCTTCCTCCTTTTATGGCTATGCATTTCACACATTAACGAATACATATTAGTGAAATTTACAAATAATTCAAATAAATTAATTTAGACACAAAAATGAATTAGAACCACTTGCAATCTTTATAATCCTGGATGTGCTTCCATCACGTTGACTAAAGTTTTTGTTCATTGAAGTTCACACCATGCATTTTTATCAATAAACAACCTAGACCATTAAATACTGAATCTATAAATATGTTATCCAAATAAATTATAGACCTTTAAAATAGAAAACAACCCTGAAAAGAATGCCTTAAACACACCGATGAATTTATACAACATAGACAACTCGATGAGTTATACCAACACAACTGCACCATGAACGACCGTAAAAAAATATTATAATTTTAGGGATATAAAAAGGAAACTTCCTGCCATTATCGATGCTATTTTTGAATATATGTACCGATAACAAACAACCAAAAAATGGAAAAAAAATTGTGCCATACGTTGTTAACAATGCGGCATAACAGCGCACTTATACATTTTAGAAAACCAAACGCACCGAGTTTGATGCATTCATTAACTGATATATATATATATATATATATATATATATANTCACAAATTCAACAAATTAAAATTCCTAAAAGATGAAATCATAATTTTGCGAAACAGTAGAGGGATTTAAACCCCGATCTAAAATTTTGCAGCCACAACAAACAAAAGAAGAAACGAGAAGAGAAGATAACTTTTTTTTTCCAAATCTACTTAATTTCTAAATAGGATAATCAGATCAACAATAATATTTATATGAAATTTTTACTATGCAGGGTTTTGTCTCATTCACCACACTTGACAAATTTTGATCTTCAGAATATAATCTAGTTGCTCCAAAGACCTTCTATGTAAGTCCCTGTTCCAAAGCTATCCCTGAAAGTTTCGGCAAAATAATTAATTAATGTTTAGGTTTTTTGCTTTTAAACACACTTTTGAATTGCTTTTATGAACTTAAAATTGCCGCCATTTTTTCAGTTTAGGGAAAATAGCTTGTGCGATGTTTTATTTTTATTTTTTATCTTTAGGTAGTTTGGTGTGCCCGTGTCTATGACGCACTGGTGCGTTACTCCATAAGACACACCTATATCCTGCAACTTAAAAAAATATGATCGCTCAGTGCACATATAGTTATTACGTGCACCGATGCACTTGTATTTAAGAAACACATCAGAATGAAAACAGTTGTAAAAATGCATGTATAAATATATGCTACCAAATGTAGCAGATATTTTCTATTGCGAGAGCTTTTGCGTAGTCTCTTTCATGGTGTGTTTATCGTTATTACACACATAAATCCTATTAGTTGAGAAAAGTTCTCATTTATTAGTGCATGTATACATGTAACATACTGGTGCGATTGTGTTTATGACACATGCCGATTTGAATAATTGTGTATAATGCATGTATAAATATCCACTACCAAATGTAGCAGATATTTTTCTTCCTAAGGGAGATTTTGCGGAGATTACTTTCACAATGTGTTTATCGTTGTAGAGCACCAGTGCGTTTAGTCTGTTTAAGGGCATAGGTGCGTGTATATTGGAATAGACACACCACTCAAAAAATTTAATGTTGGGTTTTTGTGGTTCCACTTAAAACTATATATTCATGTATCAAAATTTATTTTATTATTCAATGACACCAAATACAATATTTCATAGTATATATATGTTGCTTAAACTCACATTTTTCTTACAAAATGGTTTCTAAACTATATTGGAAGTTAGATTGGAATATAGTTCTTGAAAATAATTTAGGATAATAGAGACATATATTTATTGTTTATTTGTCTCAAATGCGGGGAAAAAAATTTGTAGTATCAAATTGTCAATTTTCATATTACTGCTCATTCCATCACGTTCAAAGTTCGATGAGTTCTCCCTTTCCATTCCCAATAAGTTCAGGTTTTATTTAGATTTTGACTATTAATTTGAAGTTATGTTACTTATTCATGTGAATCTAAATCTCAATTTATTCTTCATTGTAGGATCCCAATTCAGGTTCGAGTTTGAATACACAAGACATTCCACCAATTCCAAAACGTCGTAAGCTCTTATTAGGAGCAAGATACCACAAGCAGTTCGTAGATGAAAATGGGATGGTGCTTTACCTCGCAAATTGTAACATGTCATCTTCAAGCCGCAATCTTCGTTCATTGACAGTAATTCTTCATGAGATATAACTCTTTTATAACACCCCAGTAGTTTGTGGTTGTTCAAAATGTCAAGGGTTGAAGGAGAAACCTCAGTGTGTCACACTCACCCATTACACCAATGATAGATTTCCCAATTTTGATGTCTAATACCCCCTATTGCAGTAAAGATCTAGTAGATGATATAGAAAAGACATGCATGAAATATTCCTTATGCTCTTTTTTGAAAAATTTGGAAGCCTAAACAAGTATGTATCATCCTAAATTGATGAACCCCTCTGCTTATGTTTAGTCAACTAAAAGTTCTAGTGATACAAAGTATGATTTGAATGTCAACCAACCCATCTCTACTAGAAGGTCAAAAAATTTGCATGAGTTGAGAGAAAAACTATCCAAGTACACATCGATATCCGTCCAATTGTTGGAGGGTAGTGATGATTCCTCCCTTACTATGAATTTGCAAAGTAAATATCAAACTTATTACAACCATGATTTGTATGGCACTTGGGTGTCTCCTGTACCTATACTTGATGTTGGGACCAAATTCTCCTTTTGTGGCAATTTTTATATGATTGCAAAGTCTAATATTGATACTGCAAATATTGGGTTGTTTATCTTTTCACATGTACTTGTTCCTCCCAAACAATCGATAGCATTTATTGCATTTTGAGGTCATATCTATTATCTGTATGATTACTTGAATATTGTTAAATACAAGCATAACATTTCCATGTATAGTATGTGCATGAATGGTTATGTTTCTACAAACTTTAACAAGAATAACATGCTATATATAGATGGTCATCCACACACTCATGGGAATATTGCAGGGTTCATAAATAGTTTTAGGTGATCTTTATTTTCTACAAAATTTTCATTTGAGGAACACTGCAATGACTAGGAGTTCTTTATGAAAAGGAAAGCGTCAAGATTTGTTGTTGTACATGCAATACATAGTTTGTCTACTGGTGACAAGTTGTTGATAAACTACAACTTTTGTAGACCACCAACCGCTCATAAGAGACATCTCGCATTGGTATTACCCTTAGACGTTCCCTTGGGGCATAAGACAAAAACACATTGATTAATTATATTTGTCAATTTACAATGGGATCCATGTTAATGTATTACTTAGTTTGAAATTATGTTTTTGAAATTATCAATTTAATTTATAAATTGGATTTGAAAATGTGTTGCTTAATTATTACATTTTGTATTTATGTGGAATTGATGTTAACTTATTGCTAAATCTAAACGTTTGCTTTATAAATTGTTTGCAACTTATAATTTTGTATTGGAAATTATTCTTGTGCTTTTGTAATAATTGTTTTGTATAATAATAGATCAAACCAATTCCATTGTGCTTACTAACATCATTGATGTAATATTCAATATATTTTAAATTGGGATTCTAATGATGAGTGACATGCCTACCACCGTTGCACCCGAGTACAATGTCAAATCGAGAGAAGGCTGAAAAAGAGTTCAAATTGCAAAGGAAGCATACCAAGCATGGATGAATCAACTGCCTATTCAATTTACACTATGTCCATCCTCACCAATCAGGAATGCCTACAGTGATAGTAGTTCTTCACATGTTGGTAATGGAGGCAATGAATTAGACGTTGGTATGGATGAGTTATTACAACAAAGGAGTGCCATGGATGCAATGTTGTTTCATACATTTCAGGACAATGAGCCAGGGGATGATGCTTGTTTCATTGAATCCTTCCTCAAAAGCCTTAAAACAACAAATTCCACACCTCTCTTTGAACATGTCCGGTTAAAGTCTACACAGTTGGGGACAACAATGTCACTGTACAACTTGAAATAAAAGTATGGCATGTCTAACACAAATTTCTCAACGATGTTGAGGTAAACGACCATAAACTACATTATATTTTGAGGAATCTTGTTATATAATGATCATTGAAAATGGTTGATTTTATGAATGTTAAATGACATTGTACATTTGTATTAACCACTACCTACAGGTTATTCAAAGATAAGGTACTTCCAAATGTTAATGTCTTGCCTGGAAGTTGCAAGGAGGCAAAGGAAAGGTTGAAAATGTTGGGTGTTTAGTACATATCATATCATGTGTGTCCCAATGTTTGTATTCTATATAGAGGTGGATATGCAGACAAAGAAGTATGTTCAAACTGTGGGCATGACAGGTACACAAAATCGAAAAACAAACCTAAATCACATGGCCCTCCTCACAAGATATTGAGGCACATGCCTATAATCCGAAGGATTCAAAGGCTCTTTCATTGCAAATAATTAGCAATGTTGCAAAGATGGCATGCATCACATTGAAGTGAGGAAGGAGTATTGTGAATCCCAACATATTCACTAGCCATGAAACATATAGAGGATACATGGCCCAATAAATTCAAGGATGAAGTATGCAACCTAAAATTGAGCATAGCCATTGATGACATCGACCCATATTCCCAACCAGACAACACCTATATTGTTTGGCCTGTAGTGGTGATCGATAACAACATCCCCCCATGGTTGTCTGTAAAAAATGAACATATTATGTTGGCTCTTATAGTCCCTGGTAGAATACAAGTGAATAATATGGATGTTTACCTATGACCATTGATTGAAGAGTTTAAGGAATTATGGGAATCGTTACAGGTATATCATGTATTGAGACCCATCCCATCATAGAGGATTTTTACGTTGTTTGGCATATGTGCGTACACCACACATGATTATTCAGGGTTGGGAGTTTGCTTAGGTAAATATGTTGTTTGATTTGTTTACATTCAAATTAAAGCAAATTTTTTTTGGCATATCTAATTTGTTGCAACTATCTTGATCTTCAACACTTACAGTGTGCTCTGTATACCATAACATCGCAGGTCTTGTAACAAAAGGTTATCATGGATGTAAATGTTGTGGACATTATATGAAATATAGGTGGTACAAATACCTACGAAATCCATTATACAACTTCTCTAGGGTATTCTTCCTAGAAAGCCACCCTTATAAAAGAGCAACATTTGCTTTCAATGTTAAACCAGAGAGAACCCAAATGCCTAAAATAATGGCACCAACTGATAGGATTAGGGAATATGACAGAGAGAAGGAGAGGGAAATTGCAGAGATGTTCAATTCAAATGGGGAACCTATGTTTGATAATATTGAATTCTTTGACACCTATGATGAGAAAATTCCAGAAGAGATGAACATGAAATTGATATTTTATGAGCTCCCATATTGGGAGCATCTTAATATTTCCCACTTACTAGATACCATGCATATATTTAAAAATGTTTCATGTTCTTTGTGGCGTCACATATCATCCAAAAAAAATGACAAGTTGAGAGTTAGGAAAGATCTTATTTCTTCAAATACTAAAAATAAGCATTAGCCAAGACAAGAAAATAGAGGAGAGGATGGCCACTCTTTTTTCATTTAAAAAATGAAATGTCTCATGGATTTTGAAGAAATAATATCTTAATTTGGAAAGGAATTTATACTGGGAATGAAGGAGCCTTCTTGTTATGGGTCTTCTCTATGACACTGCTTCCCTACAGACAAAAAGTTGACGGGTTTTAAATCACATGACCATCTCAACCTTCGAAGGGTACGTATAATGTCCAATTTTTTTTTATTTTATTATTTTATATTTTTCACCACACAAGTTAAAATGAAATTAATTGTTTGTGTTTACTTTGTAGTGTCATTATCTGTTGTTTGTGTGTGGGTGTGTGAACCACAACTTTCTAGATGACTTGATGTGTGCCATATCTACATTTGTATGATGTATCACATATTCAAATGATATTTACATTTCTTGCATTCCTCGATGGCTTCAAGAGATAGTAGATATTGTTTGTATGTTTGAGAAGGAACTGTCGTCGAATTTCATGGACTTATAGATTCTTCTTCTAATTCACCTAGACGATGAAGTTGAATTGGTTGAGGTGGTCTCATGTCATTGGATGTTCTTCTTGGAGAGGTAGATGAAAAAATTGAAGGGATTTGTTTGACAGAGGTAGAAACTCGAGGGGTCTATGACATAGGGTTACATAGTATATGATTCATTCTATTATTCTAGTGAGTAAATCAAGCGAATCAACGACACATTAGGCGCAGTGATCTAGGATGATGAATGGGAGTTACTGTAAACAAAAGGAAAATGACACCTATTAAGGAGTAAGTCACTTATATTTCAATCTTCACATTTCCACATAGTAACTATTCACAAAAAAACTTCAAAATCTATATTTCATCCCATACGTACTGAATGTGGTTTTGTTTCCATGAATACAACAACAAATTTAGAAATTGATGCAATCAATAAATTCATTCTTTACAACGCAGAGGCAACACAAGCGTGGGTCACATTGTATGCAAAGAAGAGGAGGAAATGTGACATTGACAGAAAAAGGCGGTTGCATGGTAGAAGTTTTCCTTTTCTAGACCATTTAAAAAGAAAAATGCCAATGATTAGTCCCAACAGTTGGGTTGCAAACCAAGTCGTAGAGAAATATGGTGTATCTGGTCGTTACCCGCCTGAAGAGGATGATGCACTAAACATTGGGATCAGGTGCAAGAAATTGGTAATAAAATATTTATGTACATTTCTAACATTATAATGCAACTTTGAATTGTAACATCTATATTTAATATATTAATGCTTGTGTTATTAGACATATGAAACCATCATTTGTTAACCTTTCGTACAGGTGCGTTCGTTCCCATCTATGTCAACTTATGGACATCATTTTCACACCGAGGATGCTGATGATGGGCGTGTTACACAAGACTGTGGAGTGGAAGTCGAGTTTGACCAATATAGTCATGCTAGGTATCGTGATCGAAACCTGATAGGAGGGATGTTGGGTCACTTTCAGAAAGATGCAAGAGATCATTCTAATGGACTTCTCATCTTTCCAATGTGTTATTTTTAGGTGCAGGTGACGTGACACATTCGATAGGAGTAATGCAAAGGAAGATCGTGATAGTGGCTTAATACGTATCAAACCTAGAAAGATGTGGGATGATAGTAAGGAGCCTTATGTTTTCCCAAAACAATGCAACCAAGCGTTCTTTTACCCATATGTGTTAGATAGATATTGGTGGTTCATATTAAGACACAGACCTAGATCTAAACATGTTTTTGGGAACAACGATGTTAGCATGCCAACCGAGGAAGATAATGAGGGTGATGGCAACAAAGAGTGATATGTACATGTTTTATTTCATCATTTACAGATTGAGATATCATTTTGTTACTGTTATCTTTGATTGTATAATTATATTGTTTGTTTTTCATGTTATGATGGTGGAAATATAAAGTTGATAACTGGATGCAGTGGTGGTTAAACAGTTTCAGTTGGTTAACAACCAATATGATGGAAAATATGGGTTGTCTTTGAAGTAGTTTATGATTGTATGGAATGATTATATGTCGTTGTCCAAATTACTTCTATTATGTATTGTGTATATATATAAATACACCATGAAAACAACTTACATGATTCAATTTTAATTTATTTTTGTGAAAGTAAAGGCTAACATATTCTTCCAAACTCGAAGACGTTCTCTAATTTCTATATTAATATTGCAATAATGCTTGTATTTTTTATGTTTTTGTTATGAGTGATGTTAAGAATTATAATTGAATTAATTTATGGCATTTTCGTTAAGTTAATGCAATGTTTTTTTATTATATGATTATATTAAGTTCAATTAATTTATGGCCTTGATAACAATGTAATTTACAAGAAAAGTTAAGGTGCTCTACAATGACTTAATTTATGGCCTTGATAAAAATGCAATTTACAAGAAAATTTAAGGTGGTCTCTAATTTCTTCATCAATATTTGAATGTTTGTATTTCATGATGTTTTTGTTATAAATTATAATGCTAAGAATTATAATTGCATTAATATATGACACTTTTGTTATAATGTTTGCAAATTTTTTTGAATGGAAAAAGAAAGAAAAAAAACGCCTTCTAAAGATGAAGGTGTAGGTATGGAATCTTCTTTAGGAGAAAAAATGGCTTTAAGTAAATATGTTATGTTAATTAAGTTGGATTCAATTTATGCATCTCTATATTTCTAGGAGGTTAAACTCCATCTAAGAATTGGTTGAGACAATAAGAATTTGTATGAAGTAGTTAACAAAATAGATGTATGCTTAGTATTTATTCACCTTATTTTATTGTTTGTAAATAGATACTTAGTTTTGATTTGTAAATTAAATCCATGGTTGTATATTCACTAAAAATATTTGATATATGTATCGATATATACTAATTGATTTAGATTTTGTTAATTAATGCAAATTGATAATAACATTATCCAATGTTAATCTATGAATTTATATAACTAATATGAATTTATATTATTTTTGAAATTAGATATATTCATTGGCAAACTCAAATTATATTATATTTCATATCTTAAATCTTGCATAGTTTTGAAATTGTTATTCTATACAAAAATATTATAATGTTATTAAATAAAATTTACAAAAAATAATATTAGCAAAGAAATACAACAACCCCTTAAAAATAATAACATTATTACACTAATAATTAATTGCAATTTTTTATACACTAGCTGTCTTTCAACCTCATTCTTTGAGGGTATAAAATGTGTTCCTTAAATGTGGACTAAAGTTATATTATATAATGAAGATCATCATGATTAAAAATAGTTAATAAGTTTGGAGAATGCAACTTTTGGGTTTACAGTTAAGAGAAAATGTTGTTCTTTTAATTAAGCATTTGTCTTTCTTTCAATTAGAGCTTTGATATTTGTCATTGTAAAGTGAGTTATTGTCAAAAAAATTTAAAATGTTCAATGATAAATTGATAAGTCATATTGATGTTCATATTTACATTTTTTTTGTCCTATTCATATATTATAATATTGTAAAGTGAGTCATTGTCAAAAAAAATTAAAATGTTCAATGATAAATTGATAAGTCATATTTATGTTCATATTTACATTTTTTTGTCCTATTTATATTCATATATTATAATAATATTACACGACGATACTTGACTTTTTATTATGATGTTTATCATTTAGAGTTATAAATTAAATTATGTTCATTTATGTTTATCATTTGAATATATAATTAAGTTATACACAACATTTAACTATGAAGAGTTAATTTCCTTATTNATATATGTATAATATTATGACAAATATTACTACGTTATTAAGAAAAATACAATAAACTATAATATCTATAGAAATTAGATAAGAACAATATGAACACCAAATATATAAAGAAAAAAATGATTACATAAACATAATACTATGACAAACTATAAAAAAAATTATAAACATGATACTATCACAAATGATAGAACAATCATAAATCATAGAGTTTCCAGGAATCCATCCATAATTTACAATGCAATTTGTGATGTTTTTGTCAACTAAATAAAAACTTGGTGATTTAAAGACCCACATGTTTTTGAATAGTACAAAGTTCTTTTAGTACATAAGCATATGATCATCATCATTTTCAACACCTAAAAAACATTTAAACATCATGATCATGCTATCATAAACATAAACATCGTCATACTCACATAAACATAACCATAAGTTTTAACAAAAATGTAAATGCATCATCATCATCATTTTCATGACATAAACATAAACATACCATTATTATCATTGTCTACATCTAAGAAACATAAAAACAAACACCATGAATATATATACTATCATACCATCATTAACATAAAACCAAAAATAAGCATGAACATATCATCATAAACATTACGTCACATATTCATGTAACATATACTGTAACTAACATATTTAAACATCATCTAACACACATAAACACTACTAAGGGAGAGCGGCTAGGGAGCTGAGGGATTTGCTTGTCCTGGCCTCCGTTGATGTGCAGGTCGTAGGCTCTATCCTCTTTCCCTTGTCAGGAGGTGGGATAGGGTGGAAGGCATTGGGCTACATATCAACCTCCTCTCACAGTGGTACAGAAAAAAAATTGGTGAATTGGTTGCGGTTAGAACATGGTTTATTCCATGCTGATGGAGAGCGACAGGTGAATTTTTTGTTACTAGGGTAAAAATCTTTACACCCTTTTCTTCTGACTAGTGGATTTTTACTGCGGTTTTTTTCTTTCTTCTTTGGGTGCAATGGGGGACGAGGAGCTGGTGGATTACTCCTTTGGCCATTTGGAGGAGGGTATTTTTAGTCATTCTATAGGTGGGGTTTCTCGGGATGATGTGGTGGTTCCCTTCGGCTGGGAAGAGGGTTTAAATGCCACATCCTCACCTGTTCCTGCGGTGGAGGGTTTCTCTTCGTCAACATTTTTTTCACCATTGCCACCAGTATTTTTTCCGGAGGAACCCTTTGTGTTCTTGGAGAATATCCCTGAAGGTTTTGGGTCAGTTGGGGTTTTCGAGGAACTTTATGCACCTAATGGCATTCTGGTGGGGAGTGAACAGGTAACTGGTGCTGGATTTCCAGCAGGTGAAGGTCGTGTTGGTGGTAATGAGGTGGGTAACACTCGGGGAGGGGATTTTCGGGCTGCGTCACCGAAGGTTGTGGCTGGGATTTTTGGAATGGTGAATCATGTAGGTGGCTCGGATTATCCCTCGCAATGAGGTTCTCGTTATGGGAAGAACAACACAAAGGGAAAGTCGGCAACAAGGGGGTGCCAAAACGGTAGAAATCCTGGGTGAAAAAGAAGGGGATGGGATATAATTACGTGCTTGGGGAGGATATTGGTTGGGATCAAATAGAACAGATGGAAAATTTCTCTGTGGTGGGTCGTGCAATAGGGAAAAATTGCTCGCTACAGGATATTGAAAAGTGGATGGAATCCTGCTGGTCGGAGGCCCTCAGGGGGGGGGGGATTCGGAATTGGAAAGACTCACCCGTGGTTGGTATGCCTTTAATTTCAAGCAACAAGAACATGTGCAGTGGATTTTGGATAGGAACTAGTGGAACAAAACCCTGTGTTGTTAAATCCATGGATCCCGTCCTTTGATGCCAGTAAGGAATCGGTGGATGTGGTGCCTCTCTGGGTCCGGCTCCCGGGGCTATCGTGACAATAATGGACTGCGGAACATTTTACCAACATAGGAAACATTTTGGGAACTTTCTTGGACGCGGATCTATTTTTCAAGATTACTAAACAACACCGTGTGGCTCGTATTTTGGTGAAGATTAACATCCGGGAGGGTTTGGTTGAGGACATATAATTATCTTGGGGTGAGACTCGGTTTATTCAATAGCTAGATTATGAAAATGTCCCTTTTAGGTGTCGGTGGTGCCATGCCTATGGTTATTGGCTTGGGAAAGGAGCACAAGGTGCACTGTGCGTGCGACAAAAAGAAATGAAGATCGCGAAGGAAGAAAAGGACCAGCGCAGACAAAATGGAGAGGTGTGCGGTGAAGGAAAGGCAAGTGCAGGAGCGAGAAGGTGATAACGTCTAGAAAGCGACAGGTGTAGAATCTAGATCATGGCTGTTTAAGGCGGTGTAAGCCTGCAGCTACATACGTATGAGGGGATATTTGTAAGTCAGGCTGATAGTGCCTTGTGTCAAGTCATAATCACTACAGCTCTAGCTTGAGGGGCAACTGATGGTGATAGTTAACAGACTACCTATATGCAGTCGGCCCTGCGTGGCCATGTAAAATAGTATAAATAGGAGGGATTCAAGGGAAAAAGGGTTGGTGAAATGGGTTGTGACTGCTTTTAGTCTAGGTCAGTTTTCCAGTGATTGTTCGTCTGTTCATTGGCGGTCCATGGTGAAGGACGCAATTTTGATGTAACGTTGTAGGGATCAGAGAAAGGGAGGACTCAAGAAGAGTGTGGTAGTGATAGGAGGCTGTTGAGCCGCGGATTTGGCTGCTGTGTGCATAGACCGCAAGGAGTAGAGGTAGGATAGAAGAACAAACCAGAGAGCATGAGAACCATAAGTTTGAGTCGTTAAGACATATCTTAATATCAGTCTGTATCCACCAGATAGCAAGGTGCTATATCCTTTTCTCATGCCAGATGAAGAGCACCTTGGTGGTTTTTCCCAGATGGGTTTCCACGTTATCTCTTGTGTTGAATGGATGATTAATGCTGTGAATGTTTATGTGAATGGTTGTTATTTGATTTCTGTATAATGCTGAAGTATTGCTTAAGTGACTGATGTTGTATTGTAATCAGTAGATAAATGCTTGGGAAAGTGTCATTGAAATATGGATATATATGGGTCTATGTGTTTCTTTCTTAAACCACGACGAAAGTCATAGACAGTCTGTTAGTGTGAATAAGCCACACCGCACGAGTTGCACAAGTTGTGAGGTTGAGAGAAAGGATAAGTTGCGCGCTATGACATATAGTTGTGTTCGGTCACGCAAGACTAACTTCTCTGTCTAGCCATCATGTTTCCTTCATTGAGCTCCTTGGAGGTGAGCCAAGGGACTATAATCCCTCGACAATCATGGAAACATGGTTCTAGCCGTTACCCATCGAAGAGATATATGGGGTGAGACTGTGCCTGCTTTGCAGGTGTTGCCGACAGGGCTTGCTCTGTTGGGCCGGTATCTCGGGTGTTTATTGGGTTTACGAGCTACGTAGAACCTGGGTCACACGGGTTAGGAAAAGTGGCCAACAAATGGTTCTATTGCTGGGACCTTATTGATCAAATCGAGGGAAATGTTATGGCACCCGATGAAGAAGGAGTTAGAAGATTGGCTGGATTCTAAAACCCTAGCATTTGTGCATGGTTGAGCGAAGAGAACTGGATAGAAGAATATATATATTATGATATTCATGAGATCTTCTTTTCCGAGTTCCCCATTTTACTGCATGAATGGTTGTCAGGATTGGCGACTAAGCAGACAAATTTGTAGAGAAGAGAGATTGTCGAGTGGGGCGATCAGTCAGTTCATGAGGTAACCAGTGTAAGTAACCCTATTTCTAGAGCTGTTGATTTTTGGGTTGACAACATATTGCAAGGATATATTACTGAGTTTGCAGCACATACTATAACCTCATATAGTGAAGCTGATTTTTTTTTTCAAAGACCTCGATGAAGATACTTGTTACGTATTAGTACATGGATAAATATGCTTGCCTATGAGAAGGGTATTTTGCAGTTGAGTAGTTGAGTTGCGTGCCTAAAAAGGAGGCTATGTCACAGACGACCTATTGAGAAGATGGGAAAGGGTGAGTTGAAATGTTCCAAGAAAGCACAGAACCTGAATTAGAAGTTGGAGTCCTAAGGAGTGGGAGAATATTTAGATCAGGGAAAAGAAGGAAAACTGAAATGGGATGATGGAATCCTAGCTTGTCCAAGGAGAGTGAACATGAAATTTTGTCGTACGAAGACGAAGGGTCTTGCAATGAAGAGGACTATAGCCCTATTTCAGAAGGACCAGAAGATTCTGAGGATTCAGAGGAGACGTCGAGGTCAGGACGTAACTGCATAACACCAAAAATATCACCAGAGATAATATCTAGAGTTTCATCCCCAGGAAGAAATGATAATATAGATAGTGCTAGCCTCGTGACTAGTGCACGAGAAGGTACACCCCCTTTAAATTATGAACCAGAAAACCCCGACACCATCTCAATGCCTGTGACAGATGTATGGTTACCCACATTCAATGGAAATGGGATGGAAGATCCAGAGTAGCATTGGTTCCTTTGTGAAGCAGTTTGGATGGTGCATTTAGTCCATAATGCGGACATAACGAAGGCACAGATGGATCATGACCTTGAGGGGTCGTGCGCTAGATTGGTTCATGAATTTCTGCGCTGCACCAGTCGGAACACCGCAAAAGACTCTTGAAGAGATCCGAGCTGCAATGATCTTTGAGTTCAGGAAACCTAAATCAAAGTCACAGTATATTACCGAGATCGAAGAAATCAAACAAGTACTGAATGAAATGGTATGGGATTTTGACCAACGGTTTAAAACCCTGATGGCCAAGGTAAGCTTTAAAATCTGAGATGTTCATCATAAATAGTGGTTTATTGTTGCACTATTACCACACATATGAGGGCCCTTAATGTAGCATAAGATTAAATCACAGACATAAGCATTAGAATTGGCAATGAAGTTAGAGGCCTCTCCTATTGGAAACGGTGCCGCAAGGATGGTGCAGATCTAGTCGCAACTGGCCAATCTGACGATACAAATTCAAGACATCAAGAAGGGTAAAGAAGCAAAATAATATTTATGGTGCAAAAAATGTAGGACGGACGAACACATTAAGGATAACTGTCCGACCTTCCTAAACTATGTCGCGTCAGGTGCACCCAACCCATTAAACGACCATGGGCTACCATGGTGTCATATATGCCAGTCAAGAGGCCATCACGACAAAGAATGTTTATATTTGCAAAAAGCTGTAAGTACCCCTACAAACCTATTTTGTAAGTTTTGTGAGTCAGTAGGGCATGATGAGAAAGATTGTAGAGAATATCATCTCTTGAAAGAAAAGACTGTCGACACCTACTTAATGAAAAATGAAGGGTTCGCTCAAGCTGAACAGGTGCAAGCCTCGTATTAGCCTGCGTAGTTCCCACCTAATCAATATCAACCTGCAGTATGCGTTTCAGTAGTCGTATGAGCAACAAAACCCCTATCAGCCACACTACCAGCAAAACCAGTACCCACCACAGCAGCCACACCCGTGGGGAAGGGTTGGTGGAAACTTCATAGGAAGAGGTGGAGGCGAAGGATTTGGCAGAGGAGGAGGTCAAGTTACGTGCTATAACTGTGGACAACCGGGTCACTATGCCATAGATTGTTTAGAGATTGCGAAGACATGTTCATACTGTAAGGGACATGACCATAATGCCGAACAATGTCCTCAGCTGATTGCAAAGTGGTAAGCAAGGACCATTGCAGCACCTAACCCTCCACCAAACCCGAACCTGAACATGAATCCAAATGTGAATGTTCAGATGATTGCATATGAATCGTGAGACTTGAAAATCACTGTCATAACTCGAGGAGGTGCGATGACTAGAGAAGACCAGGACAAACTGCAAGAGAAACCGCAGCCACAAGTGAGGCCAGCGGCGTAGAAAAATGAGCCACTGAACGTCCAGAAACATAAAGAAATATTATGGGATGTACAATCAGAATTCATAAACCCAGAAGTACCGTTGACTTCCGCAGAAGTCAAGGACATGACTAAACAGTTTCAACACATATTGCAGAAGAAGGATCCACCAAAGGTTAGTAAGCTAAGAACGTTTCTATCAAGTTGTTTAACACTAATGCAAGATAAATATGCTATTGCAGAACTGCAAGCAATGATAGAAGAGGTTCCTCTAGAGCAGCAACCTGAGAAGAAAGTTAACCAAGTACAGAAAAAATGTAAAACTGGCCGCGAGTTGAGGATGAATGCGTAGATAGGTGACTATGACATGGATTATATCATTTTGGATCTGGGCTCAGATGTCAATATTTTGACATGAAAAACATGGGAAGGTATGGGCAAGCCACGCTTGGACTGGTCTCCTATCCAGTTGGGACTTGCCAATCAGGAAAAGGTATTATGCATTGGCCGGCTGAGCAATGTACCCGTCGATGTTGAAGGACTGCACACATTCACAAACTTTGAAGTCATTAACATTGTCGATGACACAAATCCATACCCCGCTCTGCTGGGAATAGATTGGGCCATAGACATTCAGACTATCATAAATTTCAAGAAAAGGATTCTCTCATTCAAAGACGAGAAAATGAGGGAGGTATCACCCATTGATCCATTCGAGGGAAAAAGATACGTTGAGCCTGTCTATAATGAGGGGAAGACTGACTACCTCAACCATATCTACAACGTCACAACTATGCACGAAGATTATACCAATCCGACAGTAGATGGAAACCTGAGCTGGAGATGTGCGAGTTCATGTACATCTGACTCAGGTGAGGCTTTAGAGAGTTGGAAAAATAGATTACATGAAGTATCTATGAGAAGGTGTGCAAGAATTGCAAGGTATGTGAGACGGGTGGAGAATGAGTCCAGAGAGCTGCCCACCTACGAGAGTTTTATACACACATTGGAGACCACACCTAGAACCTGGTATACCTCTATGGAGATGCGACAAGGAACCCAAGATTACAAGAGCCTCGCTAAGCAGGTTGCACATACATTTGGAATTCCTAACGAGCACCCCACAATTGATGCTGTGTTTTAGACGAAAAAAGGGAATATAGTTGCTGAGATCCCTATCAAATAGGCTAATTCTCACCAATGCAGTGAAACCATTCAGCAGTACAGTCTAACCAGAGACCCAAATGATGATCCTATTAATATCAGTAGACCAGAATTAGAGGGCACACAAGAAGTAGAAGGAAGTAGCATTTCAAGTGGTCAGTTCCCCCAGCCCCTGAAATTCAAGGAAGCAAATATCGGATCGCTAAAGCACCCAAATTTCACCAATGTCCAACATTATTTGGATAATGAAGAAGTTGCAAAGATTGCAGATTTGCTACATGAGTATAAGAACCTATTCCATACCAACTTCTCAGAAATAAGGGGAATAGTAAGAGAATTAGGGGAGATGAAAATACCCCTGTGAATAGACGCTCAATCTAGTAAGTAGTAATAAAATCCATGGCATGATCAATATATCAGAGTTAATCCATTTGAAGAAGGAAGACTTGTCTTACGGTATGACAACAATTTATCCAAACACAAGGGCAAGCTAAAGAGACATAGGCTAGGGCCATATAGGATTGCACACATTACTGATGTGGGCATAGTAAAACTCCATAAGTTATATGGTACCTATGTCGCGGGTAGGGTGAATGACAGTGACACTCCCAGGTTAAAATGTGAAAAAATGAGAGGCCAAAAGACATAACCTAATGTGTCGCAGGACTGCGACATAGCCACCACAAAAGCACGCAAGAAGCAAGTCACACAGTGCAAACTCAAGCAAGGAAATGAACGCTTAGAAAAGAGAGCCAAGTAAAAATTCGGTAGCACATGGGACAAAAGTAAAAAGCGACAAAAGGATGCAAAAAGTAGGAATGACAGGTTGGCTGTCATTAAACTGTGAATCTCTGATAAATATTATGGCAGCTGTGACAGCTAAGTGACATTAATTCGATGCAGTACGAGGAACAAGGCGACCAGTGGCCTGTAGCCAAGGAAGAAATTGTATTGATGTTGTAATATATCAAATATTCTAAGTATGGAAAGAAGTCGTGATGTAGGAAACATCACTAAAAAAAAAAATACACAAGGAACAAGGTGCACAAGCTAGGAGGCAGGAGAAGGTGCGCAAAAAAAAAAATTGCACAGGTTGCTGCGTAGATCGTGCCTCCTCATATGTCCGTTGCTTCGTGGCTTGGGATGAGCCACATGTGAGTGTTGGGGGCCTATTGGCCTGAAAAAGGAGCACAGGGAAGAAGTTCATGTGCAAGAAAAGAAGGTGTGTCGTGCGTGTGACATAAAGAAACGGATATCGCGAAGGAAGCAAAGGACCAGCGCAGATAGAATGGAGATGTGCGTGGTGAAGGAAAGGCAAGTGCAGGAGCTGGAAGGTGATAACAGCTGGAAAGTGATAGGTGAAGAATCCAGATCATGTCCATTTAAGGCGGTGTAAGCCTGCAGCTACACACGTATGAGTGGATATTTGTAAGTTAGAACGATAGTGCCTCATGTCAATTCATAATCACCATAGCTGTAGCCTGAGGGGCGACTGATGGTGACAGTTGACAGACTTCCTGTATGCAGTCGGCCCTGTGTGGCCATGTAAAATAGTATAAATAGGAGGGATTCAAGGGAACTAGGGTTGGTGAAGTGGGTGGTGACTGCTTTTAGTCGGTCGCAAATATGTCTAGGTTAGTTTTCCAGTGATTGTTTGTCTGTTCATTGGCGGTCCATGGTGAAGGACGTCATTTTGCTGTAATGCTGTAGGGATTAGAGAAAGGGAGGACTCAGGAAGAATTTGGTAGTGATAGGAGGTTGTTGAGCCACGGATCTGTCTACTATGTGCGCAGACCACTAGGAGTAGAGGTAGGATAGAAGAACAAACCAGAGAGCATGCGAACCATAAGTCTGAGTCGTCAAGACATATCTTAAGATCAGTCTATATTCTGTAGATTGCAAGGTGCTATATCCTTTTCTCATGCCCGATGAAGAGCACTTTGGTGGTTTTTCCCAGATGGGTTTCTACGTTATCTCTTATGTTGAATGGATGATTAAAGCTGTGAATTTTTATGTGAATGGTTGTTATTTGCTTTCTGTATAATGCTGAAGTATTGCTTAAGTGACTGATGTTGTACTGTAATCAGTAGATAAATGCTTGGGAAAGTGTCATTGAAATATGGATATATATTGGTCAGTGCGTTTCTGTCTTAAACCATGACATAAGTCACAGATAGTCTGTTAGTGCGAATCAGCTACGCTGCATGGGTTGCACCAGTTGTGAGGTTGAGAGCAAGGATAAGTTGCGCGTGATGACATATAATTGTGTTCGGTCATGCAAGACTAAATTCTCTGTCCATCCATCTTATTGCCTTCGTTGATATCCTTGGTTGTGATCCAAGCGACTATAATCCCTCGACAATCGTGGAAACATGGTTCCAGCAGTTACCCATCGAAGAGATATCTCAGGTGAGACTGCGCCTGCTTCGCAGGAGTTGCTGGTGGGGATTTCTCTGTTGAGCTGGTATCTCAGGTGTTTGTTGGGTTGACAGGATGCGTAGAACCTGGGTCACACGAGTTAGGAAAAGTGGCCAACAATGGTCATCCAGCGGTCGACTGCAGCCTGGGGGTGCGCACCATCAATGGCCATGGGAAACATCAGAAAGCAAAAGGGTCTAGCCTTGAGTGTGGGGGTGCTTCCCCATCGACTACTAGGGCACTGATGTATCAAGCAGAATGTGTAGTGATTGTCAGCAAACCAGTGGAGGATATCTCTTCATACCTTCCAGTGATCGAAGTGAACAATTCGACGGGTGCTTCTGTGTTCGGGGATCCCCCTCTGGGTACCTCTTCTTTCACCCTTTCTCGATCCATAAATTTATTCACCAGTTATTTAAATTTGTCAGGGATGGATTGGATGGAAAAATTAAAAAACCTAACCATTACTCACCAACCATTAAAGAGAAAAACACTTGACTCTATTGCTTTGATTAAGGAACATGTTTCCCATATCGTTTTGGACTCAAGTGAGGGGGGTTCCCGGTCGCCACTTTCTCTACAGGGGTCATCAGACTCTGGGTATTTTCTTAGGTCAAGCTCGAAGGGGGCCTCGGGGGGTTTGGGGAAACTATCATACCCGTCCTCTCGAGGGCGTGGCATAAAATCCTTGTTTGTAAAAGCCCAGTATAGAGCAAGGAAGGACTTATAGGAAGGCAAACAATAGTATATTGAAGGGGCGCTTAGAGCAGTGCATGCCCAGAAGAAGGGTCTTCGATGAAGATCATGTCCTTTAATTGCCGGGGTCTGGCTGGTCCCCATAAAATATCAACGCTCAGGAGGGTGCCGATTTGGAAAACCCTGATGTTGTTATGTTGCAGAAAACTTTAGGAGATGGTGATGTGGTAGAAAGTAAGTTGGAATGTTGGTTCCCTAGATGGTTGCTTGAGATGTTGGATGTTTTCAGGCATTCTAGGGGGCTAGCCATGGGCTGGAATGCTCAAATGGTTAAGGTCCTCAATATCTGGGGAATGGAGTTCATACTTGGCATGAATTTTCAGGCTCTGGATCATTGTGAGCCAGTTAATGTATTTAATATTTATGGGCCGTACCTGAATTGGATCCCATTCTGGGATAATTTTTTTACCAATTCTTTATTGAGGGGTAATATGGTGATCATTGGGGGGAATTTAAAATTTTCCCTAGGTCAGGCCGACATTTGGGGGCTACATTCCCGCACTGATATGCTAACAAAATATTTCACACATAAGCCGGTTGAGAGGAACTGGCTGGATATTGAACCTACAAATCTCAAACCCACATGGAAAAATAGCAGATGTGGGGAGGGGTGTGTAGCTAAGAGACTAGATCATTTTCTGATGATTGAAAATGTGGTGGAAAGGCATCATTTCATATGTCAGTGGGTTGGAAGTGGGGGGAACTTAGATCACCTTCCCATTTTTATGGAGTACAGGAATGGGCCTATACAACCTCCCAACCTTATGAAGTTTAACAAGATTTGGCTTAAAGATGACACTTTTCGTATGTTGATCACCAATCATTGGGCCCCTTTTGATTCAAGCAGTAGCTTCTCTGCAACATTTCAGTTGTCTGCAAACTTTCATAAAATCAAGGCATCTATAAAAGGTTGGGCAATGGATAAGAGGTGCATGGAAGATCGTGAACTAAAACAGATAAAAAAGGAAATTGCTGAGACATTGGAAAAGGAGGGGGGGGGGGTATGCTGACCCAGATGGACAAAGATTCACTGATCAGTTTGGAGGGGAGAAGGAACACTCCCTTACTAGAAAGGGAGGAGATATGGAGATTAATTAGCAGGGCTACCTGGTTGGAATGTGGGGACGATAATACAAAGTTTTTTCATGCCTATGCCAAGGGAAGGAAAACATCTAACACAATCTGGATTCTCATGGATGATAGGGGTGCGAGTCATGATTCCTTTGAAGGAATGGCTAGGACTAGAGTTGAACACTTTTAGATCTTATTTCAAGCTCCAACCCAGGAATCTATTGCAGATATTATTCGTATTGCACAACTTTTCCCCTGGTTTGTGGAGGGAGAGGATAACATGGCTCTAATGGAAGAAGTTACAAACGAAGAGATCAAGGTGGTGCTTCAAAGTTTCCAGAAGGGGAAAATCCCAGGACTTGATGGGTGGACCATTGAGTTTTTTATTGATCTTTTTGATCTCATGGGTGATGATTTACTGAGGGTGGTGGAGGATACCCATATTACTGGTAGGATCCCAGCCAGTTTTAACTCTACCTTTATAGCACTAATTCCAAAAGTTGACAGCCCATTGTCTTTGAATGATTTTAGGCCCATTTCTCTCTGTAACTACATTTACAAAGTGGTTACAAAGGTGATTGCTCACATCATTTGAAGGATATGTTATCTGGACATATCATGAATGAAAAATTTGGTTTTCTGGAGGGGAGATAGATCCACAAAGCTATTGGGGTTGTTCAGGAGGGTCTCCATAGCATGAAAACCAAAAACATTAAAGGGGCTATTCTCAAAATCGACCTCTCTAAAGCCTATGATAAGGTAAGTTGGTTATACATTCGTATGCTCCTAACCCATATTGGTTTCGGCATTTCTTTTATCATGTGGATCATGAGTTGCATTACTGCAGTCTCTTTCTTGGTCTTGATTAATGGAGCTACCTACCCTTTTTTTCATGTTGAAAGAGGTCTCCGAAAGGGATGCCCACTTTCCCCACTTTTATTCCTACTGGTGGCTGATGGACTGAGTAGGTCTTTAAGGGAGGCTTGTAGGGTGGGAAATCTAAATGGGATTCAGATTTCTCCACACCTTCATATTATGCATTTATTATTTGTGGACGATGTTTTGATCTTCTGCTCTGGTTCAATTCGAGATGTGGATACCATCTCAGATATTTTGGCTCTATTTGCAACAACAACTGGAATGGAAATAAATGGTGGAAAATCTACTTTGTCTACTCATAGGCTCCATGTTGATGAACAAAGACACATTTCTGGAATCTTCTCATATTGGCTGGAGGCCTTGGAAAAATAACTAAAGTACCTTGGTTTCTTTCTAAAACCAAATGACTATCAAAAGAAGGATTGGAAATGGCTATTGAAAAAGATGAAAAAACACCTCAAAATTTGGAGTCATGAATGGCTCTCTAGAGCTCGAAGATTGGTATTGGTAAAGGTTGTTCTTGAAGCAATCCATTTTTATTGGACGTATCTGGATTAGATTCCAAAAGGCATTATGGAAGAGGCCCGTAAGATCTATTTTTTGTTTTTTTATGGAGCGAGAAAAAAGATGTGCAGGTGACCCCTTGGTTTCGGTGGGAGAGGATTACGGTGCCTAAAGGACTGGGAGGATGGGGTCTCAAAAACATATTTCTCTTCTCAAAGGATTTAGCAGCAAATAAGGTTGGAGACTACTGAGTGCAGAGAATTTGTGGACTCAAGTTGTGGTTTAGAAGTACATTGCTCCTGATTCTGTGTAGGATTGGATTAGGAGGAATAAAAAAGCACACACTGGAGGCTCGGTTATTTGGAAGGCGGTGTTAAAGTCCCTTTGATGTCATCGAAGATAGTTTGGCTTCGAACATTGGGAACATGAGGAAGCTGAGGGTCAGGGAGGACCCATGGGTGGGGTGCAATCAATAGCATTGACTTTCTGATATCCCAGTGGAGAAATTTTCTATCCCTCTCAACTAGCTGCTTCGGTACAGGAAAACTGATGGTCCCAATATTGGATGCCGCTTAACACATTTGAGTTACTAGAACAGGAGGAATTGGAGTTGGCACACTATATTGGGGTTCTAAATCAATATCAGGTTCTACTCTGGGATAGTGAGGATGTGCTCATTTGGGCCTCGGCTCCAGGTGGGAAAAATACACATAAGGAAGGGTATTTAAAGCGTAGTTCCTTTGGTTTTGAGAGAGATTTAGTTTGGTGGTGGAAGAAATTGTGGAATATTCAGAGTCCACCAAAAACCAGACTATTCATGTGGTGTGTTTTGGAAAACAAGGTCCCCACATGGGATAATCTGCAAAAGAGAGGTTTTCAGGGTCCCGGGTGGTGTGCTTTGTGTAGGGATGAATGGGAGTCTGTGACCGATATTTTTCTTACCTGCACATACTTCTTGGAAGTGTGGAAGGAATGTGTGAATATTTTGGGTTTGGGTGTGAATTGCAGGTGGGATTTGCTTCTTGGAGCATGGGAAAGCTGGAGGAGGACAGAAAACTTGGAAGTCATGAATGCACTTCCTTTGCTGGTGACTTGGGGTGTATGGTTGGATAGGAATAATATCATTTTCAATGACAAGGTAAGCACTCCATCCATCACTGATAGCTTGGCCTATGGGATTATGCATGATTTCCCACCACACATAAGGGTGTCTAAGTAGAAAGAGGTTTTGGAGCTGGAAATTGATAGAAATGTTCCATGGGGTTTTTTTATGGAGCATAAAAAAACAACCTTTGTGGGGGGGGGGGAGATACTCTTCTTAGCAAAAAATCATTCTTTTGAGATGATGACTGGGCTAGGAGAGGTCATCAATAATATTGCCGAACTTTTAAGTCTAAAACTACTCCTCATATTTGTAGCAGAGAAAGGGTGCAGATCAATAAAGGTTTATGGAGATTCGCTAAATGTGATTAATTGGATCAAGAGGATTCAACAGTGCAGAGATTTGAGACTTGAGAACATATTGACAGTTATTGACTCTTTTGATTCTTTTTCATGCGAACATGTCTACAGGGAAAACAACTTCCAAGCAGACACTGCATCAAAGGCGGGGCTCCGGTTGGCTACAGGCCAGTGAAATATTAAGGAACGTTTACACAATTCATTATATGAGTATTTTCACCGGCCATTTATTAAGGATGCAATCCCTCAATAATAGTATATTGTTCCTTTAAGGTTTTCTTTATGTCTTAGAGAATATTTTCCAGAGTTGTTGGGTCATCATCAATAGAAAATATTGTTGTTACAGGTTGTTTCATGACAACACTTTTTTATACCAGATTTTCAGGCTGCCAGAGTGCTGTTGCAATATTTTTTTGTTTTTGTTTTGGACTGAATATCTTGGTTTTAAGATATTTTGTACATGCTCTCTATATGGGGTACTTATTCTCTGGACAGTTTGTCTTATGCTACTGAGTTGGGGTTTTTTGTTGCATATGTTTTTTATGACAACTTTTACTATTTTTAGACTGTAGGTTATGGGTCTGAATTTCTCTTTTTTCTGCTCATACATTGGTATCTTTTTGATGTTATTTCTCAAAATATGCAGTATGTATATCTACAAAATGTAATTTTGTTTCTCTTCGGATGATATAAAATTATGCTTTTTTTTCCAAGGAAAAAAAAACTAATAACACACATAAACATAATTAACATTCCATGAGCATCATTTTCACCAACATAAATAAATAAACATAAACATAAACATGAAAAATGTAGTATATATATATATATATATATATATCTTCCAATAGGAAAATATCTGCCACTTTAAATCAAAAGTGACCATATACTGTTCTAGAGGAACTTTTCATTACATAAGGACCAAAATCCTCTTGTCCCAAAAACCTCTAAACAATTTCGATATCCAGGATTTGCCTTCCAGATCTATGAACCTGTACTTTGTACCCCTTCAATGTCAAAAACAATTTCAATATATATAACATCAACGTCATGATATAATATGTCAAATATAATAATATATCTCAACTGTAATAACTGCTACGACATATCTGCTCCACCTTCGCTAGAAAAGGCATCATTAGTATCTCTCTTACTATATATGGATGCATCATCACCTCCACTAATAGATCTAGACGAATTATTAGCACCTCTACTAGTAGAGCCAGAGGGATCAGTACCCATACCAGAAATAAAATTAGGTCTGAGAGCATAAAGGATAGGTCCATCAAGATGAAGTGTACAACCCTATATAAGCATCTCTAACTTTATAAACGGGTGCATTAGGAGCTGGTGGATGGTCAGGCCAATGAGTACGACTGAAGGGTCGGTTGAGCACGAGTATAGGAGATGATGATGATGTAGGATTGGATGGAAGGTTGAGAAGAAGTATAGGACAAGATGCTGACAGAGGTGGAGGAGGAGGACATGGTGGAGGATGAGGTGGATGAGATGTCGAAGGTGGAGGGGGAGGAGCTGGAGGATGAGGATTACATGCAAAGGATGTATCCAATTTAAAGCATGCACCTTCAACATGTTGCATCAGTAACCTCATATGACGGTGAATAATCCTCCATATCTCTACAAGCACAGGGTCATCGCATTTTCCATGTGGACGCATGATGCAGAAGGGAACACCAAATCTCCTTTACCCCATCTTCTTTCCCTAGGATTTAGCTTTCTCTATATTTAGAAAACTCAAAATTTGTCTTCTCGCCAAATATTTCTTCCGCAACTCTATTGTGTAGCTCTGTTTCTGTAGGCTCAATTCTGCAAAATTCTGTTATGCAAACTAGTTTCCCATAGGATTTCTTTCGCAACCTCAGTCTCTCTACAACTGAGTCTTTCCCCAACTTCAACTTTTCTGCAATTGAGTTTCCACAACTCAATTTCCACAAGATCCTTTAGCTTCTGCAATTTCCTTTCCGCAATTGCATTTTCCCAAGAACCTTTTCGCAAAGTCGTGGATTGCGGATCCAACTTTTCCCAAATTTGAAATTTCACAAATTACCTCCTGCAATTCCTTTCCACAAATCTTTACAACCGTTGATTTCTTGTAGGTTCTTTCCTGACCGTCGATCTGCAATCAGATGCAGATCTTCACTTTTCTTTGCAGATCCCTTATTTTCCTTACACCTTTCTCTTACAGAGCATCATATCTCTTACGTCTTTAATCTCATCTGTCAATCTGCTATCTCTAGAAGAACTTCACTTAACCTTTCGGATTTCTTATCCCCCGTTCGCATCCACATCGTGAATCTTTCCCTGCTGTCGATATACATTTTCTCCTTTAAACTAGATCATCAAATTTAACTATGATCTCTACAAATCTATGTTGATTGATCATAGGATCAATCAATTTATTTGTGTCCAACTTCATTAACCTTGTCCTGGTTCAATTTTGAAGTTCACCTATGCAGAACGTTAACAAAGAAACATTGATCCTATCAGTGATCGATGTCATAGGATTTATTCATGCACTTCATGCACAAAGATCCTTCAACAAATCTTTGTAAACTTTCACTCTCAAATCCCTACATTCATAATACTACACACACAAATCTATCAAACATTAACAGAGGTTGATCAAGCATTCAACTCATAAAATCATACACTCAAATAGAGTTTCCATTACATAGAGATATGTCAAAATAGGCTTTCCTTTATTCAATACAAGGAATCTATATATTTAGATCGATCTAGAATTTATGTTCTGATCCTCTTAGTCTGGTATAACTCCAACCATCTATCTTGGCCCGATTTATATTGGTTTTCCCATATTAGCCGGATTTTACATTGTTTGACTACACCCCTTGACTACTTCTCCCTCTCCCCAATGCCTCAAAGGATTATAGACATATATACAATAGGATTCACGAACCCATTGTGGTTCATATCCTCAATATTCTCAACAATTTGCTAACTAATTCTAAATAAAGCAACATAATCAACCCTGTCTCAATGACTCGCTCATGAGAGCATTAACCCTTATTGAATGCTACCATTTGACATGGGCTTAGTTACATGACTCATCACTCACCTAATGACCCATCACCTATCTAGAAGAACACTCAACATAGATTTATTTACAATGTAATAGTCTAAGGACTATTAATTCAAAAGATGAAGACCCCTTCTAGGTCTAATCAAAATATGTAACTTGAACTTGGATGGAGAGCAGGATGCTCCCGCATCAGACTCCCATGGAAGAAAGAAAATATGACCTCATGGTCATAATATTTAGTCTTCAATATGTATGGATCCCAAACTTTGTGTTATAGTTGGTCATTCATTTCATCATGTTGTTTTGCCTTTGTCATCTTTAGTTCTCCTGTTTTTCAAATTTTTTGCTGCAATGCCCCACTGGCCTTGCTTCTGCAATCTTCTTCTGTCATCTATCTCTTACTACTGCTTTCTCTGCTGATGTAAATATTCCTTTTCTCTTCATGTCTTTTCTGAGACATTTTCACCATCATCATCCTTATATTCTCTATTTCACTATCCAAATTGTCCCTTGGCTAATAAATTTCCTTATCCCGAACTTGTTGTTCTAGTTGTTTCATATCCTTTCCATTTATATCTCTAGGATTTTTATCATGTCCTTCAATTGTACCATCACTGACTGACATCTTCACATGTTCATCAAAATTTGTAGTTTCTGCTCCTACCTTCAGAGTCTGAACATGTAGTTTCTATTTCTCTATATTCTTTCCGAAGATATCCACTTCTTTACTTAACCCATTGAAGTCATTATCCATGGAATTTATCAACTTCATACAGTCCTTATTTTCCATCATCCAATCTTTTAATGACCATACTTCTATTTCATTTATGGTGCAAAACTCCTGTAAACGCTCTATTTATTCATTTGAGTGGATAATCATTGCATTATTATTCTTATATTTATCTTTCTCTTGGATATATTTACAGTCCAATCCTCTTCTAATTGCAACAAAAATTCTTCTATCTGTCTGTCAACAATTCTATTGCCAAATTGTGTATGTATTCCCCCCTGGCTATCTTTATCATTGTCCATCTTCAAATTAAACTTCCAATTTTGTCCTCCTTTAGGGATGTAAGAACATTTCATGACAACCTCATTATCTTCATCACATGTTGTACCTGTAAACACACACAAATCATTAATTTTAAAAACATTTGGTTTTCTAGCCCTTCTTTATTTCTTCATTCGTGAATTTGAACTCTCCAAAGAGTCCATGAGACTTCCAACTTCTTTGTCCTAGAATACATATTCAATCAAGAACTCTTTTATCTCAGTTATCTCTTCTAGCAGCTTCATTTCTTCACCAACCTCTATCTCTCCTATAGTCTGATCTACATGATGAATCACCATTTCAACTTCTTTTATAATAGGATTATGTTATGTTGTTATGCCTATGAAAAGCATTTCCCCTTCTTCATAATCTATGATAGTCCAAGATGATTGTTCAGTCTCTTTCTGTAGAAATACATCACTTAAGTATTCTTCAATACATGCAGTCATACACAAAGCATTAGATTAAAAAACATAATACTTCTCATATGGAGTCTTATCCATATTATCTTCATGTGGTTATGAACTTATCGTAGAGTTCAGAAAATAATCTATAATCTCCTCATTTGTTTCTTCATCCTCTCCAAACAAAGGACCATGTTCAGGTTCACAATATCAAACTTCTATCTCAGAATCAGCTTCCCTGAGTTCTTCCTTCAATCTAGCGTATATATTTTGCCTTAACATCACCTACAACGAATGCCGTCTCACCTTCATTTTCCTCATTACCCAACCATACCTTTGGGTTTCTTCTACAACTGCTTGTATACGCCTCTTGAAGCACCTAATGTCTCTTTATAACTCCAGCAACTCCTTGTTACATTCTTCTTGGCTCTCCTTTTTTATGCCTTTCTTCTTTCTTTTGTATTGGCATTCCTTTGAGCCCCTACAATGACCTTCAATAGTCATTGTTTTTGTCTCCTTCTCCTTAGTGAACTTCATCATGTCCACTTGTGGACTGCTTTCCTAAGCCTCCCTCAACAAGTCTCCACACTTGGCTGCTATACCTTAACAATCTATCTCTCCTCGAGCTTGTCCTTTTGGAATCGTTGGTTCTCCTACTCCAGTTTCTCTTGAGAAACCTCCTTTTCTCTTCTTGGCTTCTGTGGGTCCACTCCTCTTTTTTAGAACATGCACTAGTCCTCTCTTGTCCACCCTCTATTGGATTTTTGGGTTCTGCCACTGCTTCCTCTTTCCTCTAAGAGTTCACAAACTCTTGCTCAATAAATTCTGTGTTCTTTGATGCTTTCTTCCTCTTTTCAAGATCTCACATGCTCTTCTTCATCAGGAACATAACTGTCATGTGTACAACTACACTTTCTTTAGTATATTGTAACTTGTTAAATCCTTCCAAGATTTTGTTCTGCACTCTCTTGTGGCTAGAATCAAACTTCAAATCTAAACCACACCTTCTCTGTATGCAATTCTTGATTTAAATCAATTCTGAATATTCTCACCTAACTAACCCTATCAACACAATTGTTAACCTTCAAATTTAACATAAATTGAAAATCTGAATTTGATTTACCTCTTGGCTATGATCTGAGCTCTAGCAATATTCACGCATAATCTTCTTTTTCCACTCGGCTATGATAATCTTCACGCAGAATTATTTTTCTGCTCTGACACCACTTTGATGCAGAAGGGAACCCCAGATCTCCTTTATCCCATCTGCTTTCCCTAGGATTTAGGTTTCTCTATATTTAGCAAACTCAAAATTTGGCTTCTCGCTAAATAATTCTTCTGCAACTCTATTGCGTAGCTCTGTTTCCACAGGCTCAATTCCATAAACTTATGGTCCTCAAACTAGTTTCCTGCAGGATTTCTTCTGCAACCTCGGTCTCTCCGCAACTGATTATTTCTGCAACTTCAACCTTTTCGCAATTGAGCTTCTGCAATTTCCTTTCCGCAAGAATATTTTCGCAAGTTTCTTTTCGCAAAGTTGCAGATTGAGGATCCAACTTTTCCCAAAGTTGAACTTCCACAAATTCCCTCTCGCAATTCCTTTTTCGCAACTCTTTACAACCATCGCTTTCTCATGTGTTCTTTCCTAACCGTTGATATGAAATTAGATATGAATCTTCACTTTTCTTTGCAGATCCGTTATTTTCCTTACACCTTTCTCTTGCGGAGCGTCAGATCTCTTGTGGCTTTGATCTTGTCTATCGATTTGCTATCTCTGGAGGACTTCACTTAACCTTGCAGATTTATTATCTCCCGTTCACGTTCACTTCATGAATCTTTCCCCACCGTCGATCCGTATTTTCTCCTTTAAACTAGATCGTCAAATTTAACTATGCCACTTTGTAACTCTATGCCAATTGATCAGAGCATCGATCAATCAATCCGTGTCCAACTTCATTGAGCTTGTCCTGGTTCAATTCTGAACTTCACCTTTGCAGAACATTAACAAAGAAACATCGATCATGTCCGTGATCGATGACATATGATTTATTCATGCACTTCACACACATATATCCTTCAACAAATATTTGTAACCTTCCACTCTCAAATCCCTAAATTCAGAATACTACCCACACAGATGTATCAACTATTAACATAGGTTGATCAAGCATTCAACTCATAAAATCATACACTTAGACAGAGTTTCCATTACACAGAGATATGTCGAAATAGGATTTCTTTTATTCAATACAAGGACTCTGTATATTTACATCGATATAGAATCTATGTTTTGATCCTCTTAGTTTGGTATAACTCCAACCAGCTATCTTGGCCTCATTTACAATGGTTTGGCCATATTAGCGAAATTTTACATTGTTTGGTTACACCCCTTGACTACTTCTCGCTCTCCCCAACTCCTCGAAGGCTTACAGACATATATACAATAAGATTCAGGAACCCATTCTGGTTCAGATCCTCATTATACTCAACAATTTGATAACTAGTTCTAAATAAAGAAACATAATCAACCCTATCTCAATGACTCCCTCATGAGACCCTTGACCCTTATCAAATGCTACCATTTGACATGGGCTTAGTTACACGACTCATTTAATGACTCATCACTCACCTAATGACTCATCACATATCTAAAAGAACACTCAACATAGAATTATTTACAGTGTAATAGTCTAAGGACTATTAATTCAGAAGATGAATACCCCTTCTAGGTCTGATCAAAATATGGAACTTGAACTTGGATGGAGAGAAGGATGCTCCTGCATCACCACACATTATTTACACATACATCGACCAACAATTTGGCCAACATGTCTTCCACAGCTTGAATATATCTATCTTGGGGCCTACGTGGACAATGGCCAGGATGTCTACCAACCACCTCATGTGGGTCGGCCTGATCTCGCTACTCCATATCTTCATCATCATGAGCAGGAGTGTTGATTGCATGGGCAGACCCGGGTTTACTATACTCAATCAACAACACCCTTAACTCACTGGCCCTTTCGGCGACAGACTGCGAAGCAATCTGAAGTCTCACCCGAAGTGAATCTAATGGGTTGGCCAAGACTCAAGTTTCTTGGACCAGGTTCTGCGTATCCTACTTTTCTCTCTTCTCTTACCCCTGTGAGTCACAAGGTCAGCTATATCCGCACATCGCACATCCTCTTCTACTCGCAGCACTTTTAGCCTTGCGATTCTTCTCTACGCGGAAGTCGCGCAGTTTCTTCCCGCGTCGCCCGACTTCCACTTACTCACAATATTCCCAACCTTATCGCATTTCTGCGCACCGCGGGACACCCAGCTTCTCCTCAATGCTAAGCCCTCAGCTCGCAGTATCGCGCACCACAGCTCCTCTGCCGGTGCGATATCGCCTCTCTGCGATATCTTACCACTACGACTTCGCACTCTTAGCGTTGACTGTGTCACGGTGCGAAACCCTACTTTTCAGAAGTTATATCGTGAGTAAATGGTCATCAGAAACAGATGTAAAGGAATCTTTAAGCAACTTACTAAAATACTTCAACTTATCTCTATCATCTTGCATAACCATGAGATGAGTAGTACACACATTTACTTACTGCAACTAACATTATATGCATGATAACCAGCAACAATAAGCAAATACAATCACATTCATACAACACATAACACGCAGATTTAACGTGGTTCACCCCCAGGACGGGAGTTACGTCCACCAAACTGTGCTTCTATTATATATCTTGAGAGAAGTTAGCACAGTCTATTGCACTGCATATGCAGCGTGAGATCTCTTCTAGATCTCTGGTCTATTTCTATCTCTATATTGCCTTTCTTTCAATAGATCCTTCCCTCTCTTTCCTCTCTGTGGATGGTTACATACAGACTCAAATGACTCACAGACAAGCTAGGTGTCTGGATCGTTACAACACAGTCTGTTTGACTGACTCCTGAGTCTACTCAAAAATACTCTACTGACCAACTAACGACTCATCCTATGAACCAACCAACTTGCTAACTAACTGATTAGCTAACCCTTTACAATACAAAATGCAAGCTTTTATAGGCGGCCCGAAGGTCTCGCCATTACAACACTGTGGGCCTGTCCCAACAGTAAACCCATACCCTAATTAGTGACAGTTGGTCCTCTCTGTCCTTGAGGTAGCTGCTTCCCGTCACACCACAGCTCTCTGCAGTCTTCCATGCTTCCCGGCACTGACCATGGGTACTATGCACCGCTTCTCTGCTTTTTGTCCTTCGCATTCAATGCTTGAGCCTCGTTGCTCCTTCTTCTTTATGAGGGTCGCTGAGCCCTCCTGTCTTTTGCCGCTGCCTTCAATGCAGTGGTTGAGATTTCTTCTCTCGGTCGCTCGGGTACCATTGCCTTCTTGAATTTTCTATCCCAAAAGTCATGGTTTCCGGCTCTGCTCTCCAGCTGGAAACGTGCTACGGCGTCGTAGCTCTGCCTTGTCTTCTTTCCACCAAAACTATATCTTTCCGCCAAAACTAGCAGCTTCTTCTGTAGCTGCGGGACCCTGATTCAACAGTCCCCTAACACTTACTTGTGGCTCGCCCTCGAGCCACCTGGAACATGCTTCTCCTGCTGCAACTTATCCTTCGCCTCCTGCGAAGTGTGCTGTAACCTGCCTTGAAGTCCTGCGACTTCATTCTTCATCTCCTCAGCGCACTGCTTCGCCGAATCAAGCAATGCTTGATCAATCTTGGAGTCCTCTGTTCCTTCAATTTTCTCACTTTTCGCCGTGAATTCCTTCAGCTTCTGCTCAACCACGTCTACTAATTCTATGATTTGCTCCTGAAAAGGTTGAAGCAGGTCAGTGATGTGCAGCTCCTTTGTTCTTAACTGCTGCACCTCTTGCTGCAATTGGTTCATCTCCTTCGTCTTTCTCATCTTCTGAAGAGCTGCTAGGCTCTTGATTTCTTATTTCATGGCCGCTGCAGTGTTCTCTACTTGCTGTATACTCTGCTGGATCTCGACCTTCTGTGGTGGCTCGTCTAACTCGGCCCATGTGTTCATTGCATTTGTTAAGTTGGTCAGTAGAGTATTTTTGAGTAGACTCAGAAGTCAGTCAGACAGACTGTGTTGTAACGACCCAGACACCTAGCTTGTCTGTGAGTCATTTGAGTCTGTATGTAACCATCCACAGAGAGGAAAGAGAGGGAAGGATCTATTGAAAGAAAGGCAATATAGAGATA
>LPNX010343127.1:210322-257084 GCA_001517045.1 Pseudotsuga menziesii
ATGCAATGCAACAAACTGTGCTTCTATTATATATCTTGAGGGAAGTTAGCACAGTCTGTTGCACTGCATATGCAGCGCGAGATCTCTTCTAGATCTCTGGTCTATTTCTATCTCTATATTGCCTTTCTTTCAATAGATCCTTCCCTCTCTTTCCTCTCTGTGGATGGTTACATACAGACTCAAATGACTCACAGACAAGCTAGGTGTCTGGATCGTTACAACACAGTCTGTCTGACTGACTCTTGAGTCTACTCAAAAATACTCTACTGACCAACTAACGACTCATCCTATTAACCAACCAACTGGCTAACTGACTGATTAGCTAACCCTTTACAATACAAAATGCAAGCTTTTATAGGCGGCCCGAAGGTCTCACCATTACAACACTGTGGGCCTGTCCCAACAGTAAACCCATACCCTAATTAGTGACAGTCGGTCCTCTCTGTCCTTGAGGTAGCCGCTTCCCGTCACACCACAGCTCTCTGCAGTCTTCCATGCTTCCCGGCACTGACCATGGGTACTATGCACCGCTTCTCTGCTTTCTGTCCTTCGCCTTCAATGCTTGAGCCTCGTTGCTCCTTCTTCTTTATGAGGGTCGCTGAGCCCTCCTGTCTTCCGCCGCTGCCTTCAATGCAGTGGTTGAGCTTTCTTCTCTCGGACGCTCGGGTACCGTTGCCTTCTTGACTTTTCTATCCCAAAAGTCATGGTTTCCGGCTCTGCTCTCCAGCTGGAAACGTGCTACGGCGTCGTAGCTCTGCCTTGTCTTCTTTCCGCCAAAACTATATCTTTCCGCCAAAACTAGCAGCTTCTTCTGTAGCCGCGGGACCCTGCTCCAACAAGGAGGAGGCGGCCCGAACTTTGCATCAAATATTCCAATATCTGTAAAATATATAGTACATAACAATAATTCGACAATTTCATTAAAATAATAATATTTATAACATATTTTATTTTCATTAAGGATAAAGAGAATAAAATGAAACTATACTAATTTAAACATAACATTAATATTACCTCTCTCATTAGGTGGCTCATCCGATGTGAAGAAGATCTCCAGGCACCCTCTCCAGTCCATGTCAGCATATGGATATGAAACAATGTCAATTGCATGGTTGTCCTCACTGGCCAACATCTTTAGCACATATGAGGTGATCCTAGCTTGGAACTCAGGTTGCCCCCTCTTGGGCATCATCTCCCCCCACATGTGTATATGCACCTTAGTCATCATCCTAGAAGGTAAGCGCTTAGATGATGGCCTAGTGTCCAAAAACCTCTCAAAAAATAAACAAAAAATATTTGGACAGACAGGGAAGTTGGAACTCCCATCAATGAATACATGACATATATCCAAAGCATAACAAAATTGCTGCAAAAAAATGGCAGACCACTTAATGCATCTAGGTCTCTGCACTAAAGAGTCTAAATAAAATAGTAAGAAGAAAATAATGTGTTTCCCATTAGAATTGGAGTGCATCAGCGTCGTAATAATAAGAGAGAGGAACCTAACATCTTCTCAACCAAAAGCAGAGATACGAAGCTACCCACCGCTCACCTGAAAAATCAAACGGATGGACGGTTGCATCATTGATATATCTCAAAGAGTAATATAGTTGACTCTCTATTGCTGTACTAGCTGGGACATCAAGGAACTGGGGTAAATTCTCCCCTCTCCCAGATATCCTAATTATGAAATAAATATCCTCCTTAGTGGGATGTAACCACTAACCGCCACCAACGCGAAATGCTTTCCCTAGCTCTAATGATCCTGACGTCATATGAACTGACATAATAAATCATAGTTTCTCTCAAGGGATGTAGCCTCCTAATATAACTTAAGGAGGCCAACAATCCTCAAGAGCTCTCTAATATGAGCAGTACTAGGGTGAGGGTATAAATCCCTCTCCCTCTCTCTATCCTCCCACTGTTTGACCATGTTATGTTGGTCAAGCTAATCACGATCCTGTTGAGCAACATGTCATCGCTAATGTCTCTGTTTCACATATTTCATACAATTGAAATAATATTTAGTAACATCAATATTTTTTTTTTGAAAAAATAATTAGTTACTACAGGTGCACCATAATAATAGACGCACACTGTCTGCAATGCTTTATTTTCACAAATGCATCGCTTACGGTGCTCTATTAAAATCCTTTTGCACTGTACTTTGTTTTAATATACTTAAAATTAATCTAAACTATGGTCAAATATTTGATGCACCGATACAATTTATAAAATGGACCTAACGATGTGTCAAAATCGTATTAATGCACTAGTGCTTCCCATTTTATGACCACGCCATTAGCCATTTTCGATAAATGTAATTTTGGTGCACCAATGTCACGTCAGAGCACCGACACTTGTGTACTCACATGGAAAGGGCGCACCAACATTAAAATGTTCTAAAATGGTTAATTATTACGTTGTCGATGTGTTCAGTAAACGTTAGCACAATGTTAACAGTGTGTATACTTCAACCAAATACATTTTTTATTCACAACTGTTACCAAAATTTAAAAAAATCTTCGCAATGCATATATCAAATGTAAGAGCATCGCTAACAATGTGCTTAAATTCCCTAGACGCGCTGTATAATTAATTTGTTTGTTTATTATATAATTTTAATCAGTGCATTTGTTATATTAAAGCGCACTAGAAAACCAATGCTATAAAATATTTAATGCACCGATTACCATTTTTACATTAATTTATATTTTTTACTTTCCGATGCGTATCTTACCGGTGCACCTAGGCGATGTCTGAGCACCAAAACCTGTGTCGTAACATGATCTAGGAACATTGCATAATTTAGTCATTTAAAAAAAATACTTTATGTTTTATGTTTAGAAAGTTTATATCTTTCATTATATATTTACTTCGGTGCATTCGAGCCCTCGGCTCACACTATTCTCGGTGTGACTTGTAAAAATTTATAGAATGCACCGAAGTCCGGTGTGAGCCGAACGGCTTGAACGCACCGCATATAATTTTTGAGTATTTTTTAAATACATAAAATTAAGGCTTCAATAAAAAAATTAATCCGTTAAAAAATTAAATTTAACAAAAAATTAAGAATTCAGTAAAAAAATTAATCAGTTAAACTATTAAATTATGAGGTAAGAAACAACTTAGTTGTTGAATGACCCTTTCGGGAGGCATGCTGGAGATGTATGGAAAATTTGAATTTTGACCACAGTTTGTCTAAATTGAAACTAATAGAAACATCCAATACAGATGAAGATAGCGTCCACATGGACCACATATGTTAGGGCGTCCAAGTGGGTAAGGTTTCATATCGGTGCTCTTGGGAAAAAACACACTGAGAAGTGTTAAAAATGAATTTTACCTCGCATTTTTTTTAATTAAACCTTGTTAGGGTGCATTTCAGGTAAAGCATAGAGGTGTGTGTGGAAAAACCGACACACCGGATAATAGGGTTTTCAAAAAATTAACGGGGTTTTTGATGATTTTTTAATCTCTATAACTGTTGAGTTTGGTAAAGACAAACACACTGATGCATATATTTTATGCTGACGCACTATCGGGCAAGGTTTGTCAATGCAATTTACACGAATTTTGCAATGAAATTCTTTATAGTAGAATGTGATGTGTTTATTTATTAAACACACACAGGTGCATTTATGGTTATTGTGCGCACTAGTATTATATTTTCTATTAAAAATATAATTTGAAAGTACGATGCATTTAGATGTATTAAACGCTCCAGATCATTATATTGTAAATGAACTGGGGTGTTTAATAAATATAAACACACCCATGAACTAGTTTTTAAATAATACGAGCTTTTAAATTAATTTTTTGTTGATTTATATGTTTCCTCTGTTTCAGTGTGGTATTATTTAGGTTTGCACCGGTGCGATATAGTAGGTAATGCATCGGTGCATTTTCTGTGTAAACACACCGATTGAAAAGTATTTGCTAAACCCTCTACCCGCAAGCCTCCTCTAGAAACCTTTGCTATAAATGGATTTTTCAGCCTCTTTTTTTAAGGCCTTTCGCTATAACCTCTGCTATAAGGACTTTACCATTTAGTGAGAAGCATTACTTGTAATCAAACCTTGCTGATAGTGTTGGAATCTGATGGTCACTTCTCATTTCAATGCCTTCCCTAAATTTTCTATTATAGTAATGATCCGGTTGGGCCGTAATTGTTGTCTCCTTAATGAAAACATGATATTTCATCTTGTCAGAATGTTTGAATAGAGTAAAGGAACGAGTTTGATTGTTCTTAATTTCAGTTGCATGTCCATTAATATTGATTTTGAAAGAACACACAGTTTCACCAACATAAATTTTTCCACATGAGCAAGGAATCATTTAGAAACCTTTCTTGTCAGTGGGATGGGTGGGATACTTGACCAACCTAAGGGAGTTACTAACACTTAGTTTCTCCAACATAATTTTTTCCACATGAGCAAGGAATCATGTAGATGCTTTTCTTGTCAGTGGGATGTGTCAGTTCCTTGACGAACCTAAGGGAGTTCCTAATTGGAATTAGGGATATGAAATTAGCTTTGATGTTCTTCTTATTCAAAAATATATTTATGTTTTATGTTGTCCCTTGTATGTATGGCAAGAGAAATTTGGATACTTCACCATTTTCATGATCTTTAATCTAGGCTCCTCTGTTAGCATTCTCAAAGGCCTTAATCCCTTGGTATTTGTTGTAACCATTGTTCTTAAATACCTTGAGGAGGTGAATCTTTTCATCTTCCATATGATCGTGACCGAAGATTCTTAGAGATCTTGTCGCTAGGGTGTTGAGAACTCCAAGTTTCTAACATGTATGATGGTGGGAATATACATGCAAATATAGTTATATGTGAGTCTTATTTTTTTAGACTTGCTGGTCCAAAAACCCATACTACCGCTTAGTGACTCATACATCTAAAACGGGTAAGTTATTGTCAAGCTTAGCCTCCATGGTAAATTTTATGTGCTTGGACTTCCTGTTAAGGTGATATTTAAATTTATACAAGTTTTTTAAATACCATGGGGCGATTTAACAAAGGTGTCATCGACAAATCTAGTACATAGTTTTGGTTTAAGAGGGGAAGAGGTGATGGATTTGTTTTCTAGGTCCTCTATAAATAAATCGATCATGATGGGAGATAGGGGGGATCCCATGGAAACTCCACATGTGCGTTCATATATTTCTCCTTAGAATCTAAATAATGTTGATTTCATGCAAATATAAACCAATTTATTAGTGGTTTGGTCAATGATTTTGTTAATGACATATATTGCTCCATCAATGGGGATTTTGGTGAAGAGGGAGGCAACATAAAATCTAACAAGAAGCTAATTGGGGTCAATACTAATATCTTTAGTTTTATTGACAATGAAATGTGTTACCAACCAAAGGATTGAGTTTATGGGCCTAGTGTTTACCTAGAAGATAGGTGGGACTTCCTATGGTGTTGACTATGGGTCATACGGGTACCCCATATTTTTGACTTTTTGGGAGTCCAAATCAAGTTTGGTAGTAGTGAGATGTTGAAATTAATTTATAGTTGTCCTTATACCCCTAAAATCTATGGCCTCCCCAAGATTCATAAGGATGGGATGCCCCTCTGACCCATAATCAACCTCATATGAAGTCTCACCTATCTGCTTGCTAAACACTTTGCCTGTAAACACAATCCCTTGGTTGGTAACTCTAGCTCGTTTGTTTTTTTTTGACTAAAACATAAGAGTAGATTATAAAGAGTTCGGTAAACCAGCTACCGCATGCTTTGACAGAGATACATAGAGCCGAAATAAGTTGGAAGAAAAGTCAAAAGGGATCTAGGATCCAATGCTTCCAATGGACAGAAAGTAGAGTTTAAAGAGAGTGAAAATTAACATAAAGACGACAGAGTGATTGACATAGAAATTATAGACTTCCTTCAGACTGCTGATCAATGGCCCATTTTAGTTTGCATATTTGCAATAGCTTTCTCCAGACCACTTATTCGGTTGCCGAAATTTCCATGGACATTGGCGTTGTCCTTGAAATTTGTTTGTGTTTCTTCCATGAGATTATCCAGCTTTTCATTTGAGCCTTCGTGCTCTGATCGCAGTTTTCTAAGGTCTTCATTGATGATGTTCCATGCTGTCTCCCTCGCCCTGTTGGACTCTTCCAGAAGTTTATCTTGCTGATCAAGCCATTCTCTGAGCCTTCCCAGTGAGGTTTCCAAGGATTCGAGCTTTTCTCCAACTGTGGATCCGGTTTCTGAAGAGGAAGCCATTTTATCAGCAAGAAAGGAGCTATCTGGTCAGAGATAGCTAAAGAGACGAAAAGCAGGGGCTTTAATCAAACAAGCCGTGGCTTTCCACTTAATAAATCCTCCTCTGTGAGACAGTTTCAGTTCTGGAGAGGATGAAGAGAACGATTTCAATAAATAACCAACGGCTTGAGAGAGTGGTCGCAGGAAGTCCTCCTTCTGCGATTTGGGTAGATCTCCTGGCAGAGAGCTGATAAAAAACATGATTCAGAGCGAATATTTAAGCATTGGGATCAGTTTCTTGTCAGCACTTGAATACAAACGAGGAGCAGATCTCATCCTTTGCGATTTGGGAAATCCTGTCAGAGATAGAGGGGGGACAAGGGCACAAAAGCCTTGCAGGTCATGAGGCACGCTGTCAAAAGGAAGAAAACTACAGAAACTACGGGATGTCACATCTATCTTCATATCCATCAGAAACTAAAACCCCTCTTCCCAGGAGAGTTCCCTGGTTTGCTGCGTTGTCATCCATCGAGTTGAGGGCCCTTAGCACATGATAAAAACTTATATAGTGAAATTTTTTGCTTAAGTGGTGGATTTTATGATATATTTGAGCCAACCTGAGGTGTGAAGGCCTCTTCTTCAGGTTTAGAGCTTGGATCAGCATTCTAGAGTCCCCAAAGACTGATAACTTGGTGATTTTATTGGACACGACAATTTTTAGACCTTGCAGAAGGCCACAAAATTTGGCAATATTGTTAGATTCGATACCAAGGCCCCAGGAGTAGCTAGTGAACATATCTCCATTGGCCAAGCTTATCAGTCCCCCGCAACCAGCTTGGCCTGGATTTCCCTTTGTAGCACCGTTGAAGAAGAGACAGTGGGTGTTCAGCGAAGACTTCCAACTGAAGAAATTAGTTTCCTCAAGCTTGATTTCCCATTGGGCTGGCTGAGGCAGAGTGGGACAAGGTCTATTCAGCAGGTTGGATATGATCAAAATAAGTCAATCTGATTCTTCAGGAAGTAGGCCATTAGTGTCATTCAGATTATGCTCCAGAACTTCCCCAAGGACTGCTCTGGCTTGGGCTACAATTTTATCAGGCTGACTTTCATGATCTCTGAAAATACGGTTGTTTCTTTCCAGCCACAGCTTCCAGCAAATGGTTTTTGGGAACCAGTTTCAGGTAGTTTGGAGAAGAGGCTTCTTAGACAGTTGAAAGGGTGACAGATTCATCCACTTTGAGAGCAGCTCTTGAATAGTTTCTGGTGGATTTATTCCCGGATGTAATCCCAAAGCTTTTGTCCAAACCTTTTTGGAGAATTGACAGCCCAACATGATGTGATCAGCAGATTATTCCTCACTTTTGTAGAGAGGGCAGTGGGAAGGGCCTTCCATTCCACGTTTCTTTAGATTTTCCCCTGAAAGAATGCTCTTGTGGGCCAGTGTCCAACAGAAAAATTCAATTTTAGGAATAAAAGGCTTGGACCAGAGATACTTCCAAACCACTGGGTTGGGGGTGGCAGAAGGAATTGCTTGACTGATCTTGTAGCCTTCAGAAGTTGTGTAATTCCCTGAAAAATTCCCCCACCCTCTTCTATCTCTAAGATTTTTTTTAATAGGAGATTTGCCTTGGAGGAGGCTAGTGAGAGTTTCAGCTTCTTTTGTGAGTTCAGGGGGTGGGTCACCAAGTGCCCAAGCTATCCAGAGGTTGTCGTCCCAAACTGATATGTCCCAGAGCGTGGTAACTCCATTAGCCAAGAGCCACCGCTTGATGTTGTCAACCTCCGAGCAAGACCCAACAGGATGATTCCCAAGGATTGAATCATCCCACATCTTAATTTTCTTGCCATTTCCCGGAATCCAATACAGGTTCTTTGTGAACATATCCAGCACTTTAATACAAAGTTTATAAATAGGAGAGCCTTTTCTGCTTGGAGGTTGCATGTCCAGGAACCTCTTCTTTGAACCAGGAAAATACTTTTTGCGAAGGGATTTTTTACTCCAGCTATCTTTCCCGGTGATCAATTGCCATAGCAGCTTTGCTCCTAGGGCAAGATTTTGGTTGTGTAAGCTACGAATTTGGATCCCTCCTTCATCTCTGGGATTTTTGATCTTATCCCAGCTTACGAGGTGGAGTTCTTTTGCATTCCCTTTGCCCCCTTCCCAAATGAACTTCTTGAGAAGTCCTTCCATCTTACGAATTGTTGAGCTTGGAGCAAGAAAGATTGAGGATTGATAAATTGGGATGTTGTTCAGAACAACTTTTATAAGAGTTGTCTTCCCTGCTAGATTGAGCCAGTTTGCATTCCACCTTTGGATTTTGTCCTTGATTTTGTCTATTGTAGGCTCCCAATAGGATGGTTTGACTTTGAATTTGTAGATGGGAATACCCAGGTAAAGGAAGTTGTCCCAGTTCATAGTGCATTCCATTCCCAGCGTTCTAGCAATCTCCCCCAGCTCTCTTGCTGTGCACTTCCAGCTGAAAATTTTAATTTTCTGAAAATTTATTTTGCTGCCAGAGACCTTTTTGTAAATGTCCAGCTCATGTTTAAAATGTGCAGCTGAGTGTTGATTTGCTCCTCCAAGCAGAAGAGTGTCATCAGCAAATTGGGCATGGTTTATGTCACGTACATTGTTTGAAATTCTTAGCCCTGGCAGTGTGTGGATGTCCTGGCTGAGATTGAGTTGAAAGATGAGCATTGACGCTTGAATGGCATAGAGAAGGGGGGACAACGGGCAGCCCTGTCTTAGGCCTCTGGAGGCTTTGAATAAATTTGTAGGCCTTCCATTGATGAGAGGAGCTATCCATGGGTCACCCATGCAGCCTTTGATCCAGCTTATAAAGGCTTGTGAGAAGCCAAATTTGGACATGACAGCAAACAGGAAATCATGTCTTACATGATCGAAAGCATTAGCTAAATCAAGTTTAATGGCCATACCTTTTTCGTTGCACTGAAAGCTGGAATGGATTGATTCTTGGACAAGAATGATGTTGTCAAGAATTTTCCTGCCTTTGATGAAGCCACCTTGGTTTTCTGGAATAATCCTTGGCATAATTCTTTTTAGTCTGGTGGCTATAATCTTGGTGATAATCTTGTAACTTGTGTTACACAAAGAGATCGGCCTGAATCTATTGAAGGAGTTGGCTCCTTTTTCTTTTGGGATCAGGGCAAGGAAGGAGGAGTTGGTGCTGCCAACCAGTTTGTTGATATTTTGTGAATACCTGATCATTCTTAAGAGATCATACTTAATTATTGACCAACATCCTGTGTAGAATCTAGTGGTGAAGCCATCCGGACCCGGGGCGCTATCCGACTTCATGATCTCGAGAACACTTTTTAGCTCATTCATTGTTACCGGAGAGGTAAGGGAGTTGTTCTCCTCAAGATTGATAAGTTGAGGGATGAGGTCGAATGGGTGGGCATGGGTGTCAAGCGGGTCCTCTATGGGAGCTGTGAACATCTCTTTAAAAGTATCCTCAACAGCCTTCTTTATGCCCTCAAAATCATTGATCATCTCTCCTTGATAAATTATTTCAGAGACCGCTTTGTAGTTCTTTCGAGTTTCAGCTTGCTTATGGAAATATTTAGTGTTTTTGTCCCCACTTAGGAGCCAGAGATTGCGGGATTTTTGCCTCCAATATTCTTCTTCCAGCCTACAGGCCGAATGGAAAGCTTTCTGCAGGTTCTCTTCCATTCTTAAGTGGCATTCCGAGATGGGGTTGGAGTCCATGAAGGTTTGATGAGCTTCCAGCTCTGCTTGAGCCACTTTCCTTTTTGAAGTGGGGGAGGTAATGCCTCTTGCTCAATCTTTCAAATCAAGTTTTAGCTTCTTAATTTTTGCTTCCCAAATGAAGAAAGGGGATCCTTTGATTTGAGTTTCCCAGGAGTCGGAAACTACTTGCATAAAGTCTTCCTGTTGGAACCAGAGAGGGCTGAAATGAAAGGGTATCGGGCCTAGGTTTTGCTTAGTGAACAACTCAAGGAGAATGGGCTTATGGTCAGAGGTGCTGTGGGGAAGGATTTTGGACGAGGCAAGGAGGCCCAAGGAGATAAAGGACGAATGGACAAGGAACCTATCAAGCCTGGCTGCAACATGGCCGGGACCACTTCGCTTGTTTGTCCATGTAAACTTTTCTTTGACAGGTTTGATGTCAATCAGATCCCACCCAATAATAATGTCTTCAACCCATTCCCTCGATGGATCTTTGACCAGCGTTCCACCTTTCTTTTCGTTGGCAGCCAGAGTGACATTCAAATCACCTGCTACTATAATATTTTCTAGCTGATGCAAGTTAAGAAAGGACTCAAGCATATTCCAGCAATCTTTTTTTTCAGAATAAGCAGCAGGGACATAGAGATTGAAAAGACTTACAATTTGACCAGTGGATTTGTGGATGAGTTTGGTGAACACCCAGTGCATTGTTCGAGTTTCATATTCAATTTCATACAGGATGGCATCCCAAAAGGTGGCAATACCTCCAGATGCGCCTCTGAAGTTGTTGCCTATACCAGACCCTTTTTTCCAGAAATTAATTCCAGCTTGGAGGGTAGCCGATTCCTCCATTTTTGTTTCCTGGATTAACAGAATCTCCGGCTTATGGATACGAACCAAGTATTTCATTGCTTCTTCTTTCAAAGCCGATCCAAGGCCCCTGCAATTCCAGGAAATGTACCGCATTAATTACTTTGAGTGGGGATGGCCCCAAATCTCCGGCTTATGGATACGAACCAAGTCTTTCATTGCTTCTTCTTTCAAAGCCGATCCAAGGCCCCTGCAATTCCAGGAAATGTACCGCATTAATTACTTTGAGTGGGGATGGCCCCTTTTGGGGCCGTTGCTGTTCCTTTTTTGGATCTGGTGTTCATTATGCCTTTTAGGGTCTTTTGTGATCCATCTAGGATTGCTAGGTAAGTTGCTTCTTCTCTTTTATTTTTCTTTGATTTCCTTCCTCTTGTATTTTTGATGGGGGTTGCATGCAGGCTGCTTGATGAGGAAGCGTCGTTCGATTCCTCATCCGGATCTATTTCTAATTGAGGGTCTGCGCTAGCTTCTTTAGAGGATCCAGGCGCCTCAGCAGCCATCAGAACTCCTGAATCCGGATTGGGTATTTCCCCTGGCTCCAACACTTCTGCGTCCTCTATGTTGATTGGATGATTTCCTTTTGGATTGCTTTTATTTCTTTCAGCAGTTGGCTCTTTCCCGGTTGGCTCATTGATCTGCAGTGGATCTTCAACATTTGGACTGGCCGTTGGACCATTATTTGTGGATGCATGGCTCGTTTTTGCTGAACTGGTCGAATGATTGTCCACTTCAGCTTTCTTCCCATTACTTTTGCCAGTAGTTTTCCATTTTTTAATTGTTTGCCATCCTTCTCCCTCTTCAGGAGTTTGATTTTTGGGACAATTTCTCTGGAAGTGACCGTGTTCATGGCAGAGTCAGCATTTGAAAGGTAATTGCTCGTAATCCAGCTTTTGGTAGTGGTGCCATTCTCCAAGTTTTAGTTTCACTGCCTCAGGCAGTCCAGCTTCGAGATCTACTTCTACACAAATTCTGGCACAGGAGTATTGACCCTTGTTTTCGGCTTTATCGATGTATCTTCCGAGAGCATTCCCAATTTTTTCAAGGGTTTGTGTGTTCCAGCAGTGCACTGGTAGATTTGGGAGTCTGACCCACACAAGGAATTCTTTCGGCATATCCACTTCTGCATTGAAGTCCGGGGTCCATCTATTGAGATACAGGCCCTGGGAACCCATGAAATATGGGCCATTTCTGAATATGAGATCTTGGTCTTCTTTTGCTATGAATTCGAAGATGAAGAACCCTCGCCCAACAGGGTAGCAGGTTACACTGTTCTTGAGCTGAGGCCTCCAATTCCTTTGGATCCAGTCATCTGTAGTTCTTGTTGAGGGCCAAAGCCCCATGAATTGGCCTACCAATCCCCTCTCCACCAAATATAGCGTGATCTTGATTGGTTGTTCAACAGGGAAGTCTATTTCAGGAACGACATCCAGTTTTTTGATGAACTTCGGTATAGAAGGGGCTACAGGTTTGAAACCCGAGGGTTTGAGTAACCGCCAGAAGGCTTCAGCAGCCGAAGAAGGAGAAGAGGGAGGGGAAAGCCCTCCCCCAAGTGTAGCCATGGACGCCCTGAGGCGTTAAACCTTATCAGTGCAACACCCTCACCTTGGGAACGCTGTCCTCAGCTCGCTCTCGCTCAGCTACTCTAGCTCGTTTGTTAAGGAATCTACTTTCGTTGTCAATAAATTTTAAGATATTAATATTGACCCTAATGAGATTCTTGTTAGTTTTGATGTTTTCTCTCTCTTCACCAAAATCCCCTTTGATGGAGCACTAATGGTCATTAACAAAATCACTATGGTCCAAACCACCTCTAAGTTGGTTGTGATTGTCTGAAATCAACATTCTTTAGCTTCAAAGGTGAAATATATGAACATGACTGTGGAGTTTCCATGGGATCCCCTATATCCAACTGTGGCCAATTTATTCATGGAGGATTTGGACATCTGTTTCAAGATACTTCGTCAATACAAGCAAAGACAAAGTTCTCTAGTATAAATGGTTTATATCAAGAAAAAAATGGAACATAAATGAAACCATTTCCCTAGATTTATCAAATCACTTGAATGTAAATAATTTGTACCTATTTCTAAAGGTTGTCCTCATTGGCTTGAAGCTTTCTTAATCCTTCTAATGAAGAGATAACTTGCAAAATGTTCAAAAGAAACAAGAAAGAAGTAGAAAATACAAGATAATTTAATAGATCTAAGTGATTGACCAAGGATATCTACTATAAATGAAATTAGAAATCATTTATGGAAAAATAAATTCATTACTGTATTAACATTGAAGAGGGAGAAATTACAACCATGATGCCTTGGTGTTGTACTTCTTCCAACTATCCCTTTGCCTCAAGACTTCAACCTTGCCTCTCAGTTCTAGGAATATTTTAGTAGCATATGGATACTTTCTTTGCTCCTCTCTCAACCATGAGGGTGAGCTTGAATTTATAGGCCAAAAGGGATGAAGGAAGTTGAGTAATATTTGGAGAATGTTAAGGGATCATCCCAAGAGGTTAGGAGTTCGACTGCCATTTATGATAATATGTTGGGATAAGCCTCCACGAGAGATTTTTTCTAGACGACTCTTAATATTTCTCTTTTTTCATTTTAAAGAGATTCAAAGCACTTTGTAAACAAGAAAATGGTGTCAGGGAGAGGAGATGCTTTTTGTACAAAGGCAAGAAGTGCCATCGATGCTTCTTGTCAATATGCAATCTGCGTTGGACAAGTCTTACGCCTATTGTAAAAAGGTAGAGTGCATTAGGATTGCCAAAATTGGAAACCTAAAAGGTAGATCCTCTTTCCAAATCATTTGACACAGATACTCCAAGGATTTAGGAAAGTTCAAGGTATATTATTATCATGGTGATGAAAAGATTTTGACGTAACAGATTCCCCCCCCAAAGTATGAAGGTAGAAGTATATGATAGGTGAAATACTTTGACAAATGTAGGTTGGAGGTTGAGGCAAAGGGTCCTCAGTTGAAGTGTTGAACAAGGAATTTACAATACCATATAATTTGAGTTTTGTATCCCGATTGAATCATAACATGGCTGCTAACCAATACATTGCAGATCCATGCATAGATGTCTAGGTCATAGCTGTCGACATACAATGTATATCCATGATGAATCAGACTCAAAATTGGACATAGTGACCAGACATACACCATATATCTATGTCATTACGACTCAAACTTGATCATAGCCAACGAACTTACATTGTGGATCTATGTAATTATGACTCCAACTTAATCATAGCCATCAAACATACATTGTGGATCTATGCAATTATTCAAATATTCCATCACAACCTGGGGAAACAAATAATACAAGAAAGTGTCCCTAGGGTCTTCATCTCGAATCCACAAAATGCACTATCCTATCCATGTGAATACATGTTTTGATGTCGAAAATGGCAGAAACCACTTGATTACTGGTCATTGGAGTATACAGTTAACAAGTGCGATGGAAATCACCATTAATGTTAATGATTTCTAAGGTACCCTAGTATAATCCTTGAATATGAATTAATGAATTGAAGTTGAACATTCAAAGGAATATTCCAAATAGAGACCAATAATTTAAGCATATTGTTGGAAGCGAGGTAACCTGCCATTGAGGCATGTAGGCCCAACGTACTTGTTTAATTTCTATATCTAACCCTTGCATAATGTGTTGATGTCGACAATGATATACCTGTTGAAGGAGGGCCATGATGTTTCCCCCATCATCGACATGAAATATGATCAAATATTTTATGAAATGGATATTGGACGATGAAGTGACTTCAAGACTAACGCAGAGAAGACCGACATAAAGGAAGGTAAGATAGCTACGAGGAATGACTAAAATAGTAGACCTATCTTGATCCGGTGGATTATTCATCTTCTAAAATTACACTGATCCAATATGGTACAAGGTTATTAATCTATGGTTTTAACTCATATGCTAAACATTATATGCACAACCCACGCAGTCATAGCATGGTGCACAGTTATCATAGGGGCTGCGCAGCGCAGTTGTAGTATGGGCCGCACAGTTTGTGCACCGTCAAGTTGAACATCGAATGGTTCATGGAGGTTACTCACATGCTGCGATAGCGAATCAGGTATGTGGCGAAGACCTCACATGCTGCGACAACGGATCGGGTATGTGGCGAAGTCCTCCTATGCTGCGACAGCGGATTGGGTATGTGGCGAAGACCTCACATGCTGCGACAGCGGATCGGGTATATGGCGAAGTCCTTATATGCCGCGACATTTATATGCTGCGAAGTTGATGGTGACATCAAACGGTTATGTTACGTGGCATAGCCCAGTTGCAAGTCATTGCAACGTGTTGTGAGTCGGCATATGTGCATGGATTTGGTTGCAACAGTTCGGGGATATGGAACGTCGTGGCAACATAACGCTTGTGCAACGATTTGGTGGGACTGCATGGTTCAGTTTTAGCATATGATTGTAACGATAGTGAAAAATATAACAGCTGTGATGATAACGGCTGTTGAACCGTTACTTACCTTGGGACTAAATGCTTATATAAACGCGTTTCTGGCCACATTGAGGGGATCGCGTTTCTGTTAGGAGAAGCTGGTGAGAGTTCAGCTGTAATTTATCCAGATTGTTGTTTGTAGGCAGAAGTCGACCATACTCTGTTATAATTTGGCTTATTTTCTTTTGAAGACCAGATTGTAATTTCCAGAGAGGAGTCTTGAGGACTTTCTGTCCAGCATTTTGAATTTGATTTTGAGAGATTGTTCTAGAGCGCAGAGCATCGTTTCTCTGTTATGAGAATCTTAGAGAGATTTTGCTGCGAAGTGCCCAGATGCTGTTCTTTCTGAAGTCGACATTCTCTGTTATAATTTAGCTTTCTTTGCCTTTCGAAGGCTAATTGTAATTTCCAGAAGAGAGGTCTTAAAGAATTTGAACAACTTTCTGTTTACAGTTGCTGAAGTTGATTCCAGAACCATTTTTGTACCATATTTAAGAGATTAATTGGATTGGTACCCATTGGAGAGGGACCCAGAGACGTAGCCCAGTGGAGGGGGTGAAATCCGTTATCAACTTCTGTTTTGTGGCTCTCTGATTCTATGTTTCTCTTTTATATCTGTTTATCAGTGTTGTTTTTCAGTCCTGTTCTGAGCATTAAATTTCTGTTAATGCTGTTCCATTAATTAACCTGTTGAACGCATTCTTTTAAATAAAATTTTAAATGCACATAAGTTGAGATCCGACAGATCATGTTATGGTATCAGAGTAGGTTAACTGCTTGTTCAAGTTTGTGAATGCTTAGTAGGTCCAGGTTAAAGCTTGGTGAAGAAGAATTAATCGAGCCAATCTCTAGGAGAACATTCTTAAGAACCATGTCTTCTCCACGAGGGGAAGAAGAAGGACATACAGAACGGGAAAGACATGTTATTTCAGAAACTGAGTTTCTGGAGGCTTTCCTGAGCATGAAATCCATGATGGAAATTCTACTCGATGAGCGAGTAGAAAGGAAGAAGAAAGAAGAAGGATCTTCATCCAAAGATGCAGAAGTGAAGAAGGAAGAAAAGGGTAAAGGAGTAGGAGGTGATGGTGATCCTCTTGAAACTACTCAAACTTTCTCTTCTTCTCATACTTCTCATTCGAATAATCCAAATGCTAATATGCCATATTTCAAATTGGATGTAAAGTTTGAATTACCAATTTATGATGGAGATTTAGATGCTGAAAAGTTAGACAATTGGATCAAGCAGCTTGAAGTATATTGCAGGGTGCAGGGCATTAATGATGACCCTTCCAGGATTCAATTGGCCACTTTGAGAATGAGTGGTATGGCTCTTACTTGGTGGGAGAGAAAGATTCAGCAAGATCTTCGAAAGAATGGTAAAATTATTTCAGTTTGGAATGAATTCATTGAAGTATTAAGGAAGCAATTTTATCCTTTAGGTCACATGCAGCAATTAATAATGAGTTGGCAAACTTTTAGACAAGCTAAAGGAAAAAGTATTCAAGAATATACTCATGAATTTAGAAAGAGGGCTATTGCATTGGATACGCAAGAAACTCTTCTTAAATATATTGGTGGCATGCATTCTTATTTGCAACATACTTTGTTGATGTTTAACCCCAGTAATTTGGATGATGTATGTGTTCAAGCTACACATTTAGAAGCCAAGGGTAAGCATGATAATGATTCTTTTATGAACAAGTCATCTAAATTTGACAACAAAGATAAAATCAAAGATAAGGGAAAGAAAACAGCTACCATCACGAAAGAGGTGAAAAACCCACATGCTCGCATTGTCAGAAGGGACATGATGTCTCTAAGTGTTGGAAAATTCATCCGGAGTTAAGGCCAAAGAAGTATGGAGGAAATAAAAACAAAGATAAGGATAATCAAGTAGCTATTGCAGCCCTAATTCAAGACTTGGGATCTGATTCAGGTGATGAGACTAAGATCGCGGCAATTGGGATCTGAGGGAAAGATAGAGCAACATGAAGTGCAGTTGCAGCAAAGCATGCCTTTCCCAAATTATGGCATGAATCTGATGATTATTCAAAAGACTGTTTATGATTATGTAAGGAATTGTGTGATGTGCAAATCTATTGATAAAGGGTTGAGATTGTACACACCTATTCATACTTCCTCTCGTCCTCTTAAAAATGTTGTAAGGGACTTTGATGGGAGACTACCAATTAGTTTGTGCTTTCAGTATATTAGGGTTCATGTTGGGCTTCCTATGACTATTGTACATGTTCGACACTTCTGAATATTGGGGCAATTTTGGTCAGTTTTATGGAGTCTTAGGGACACTAATTTTGAAAGGAGCACACTGTATTGTTCACATATTATTGGGAAAACATGGGTAGTCAGTAGAACAGTCATTCAATTTCTCCAGACTTATTGTGATGAACATCCTAAGGATTGGGATGAACAGTTGCAGCACATGCAGTGCATTAAATCTCCTTTTGAGGCCTGTTTTTGTTATCTGTTGAAGTCACATGTGGAATTTTCTTTTGGCACAAAAGATGTGAGAGGTGGACATCACGATGCAAAGAAAACAGTGCAGCAGATAGTGCAAGAATAGCAGGAGAAGAGCCAGGCAAAGAACAAAGCCAGGCATGACAAGCATCGAGTTGATCATCAATTTCAGGTTGGCGACAGAGTTTGGTTGCAGATCACCAAGGGAAGATTGAAAGATAAAAAGCTCAATTTTGTTTATGATCATTTTGGGATCTTTGAAAAGAAGTGTAAACTTTCTTTCTGTTTGAGCTTATCTCCAATGAATACAATTGTATATGCAAAGAATTTTAAATGGTATGAACCTCCTTTGGTGATTGGCAAGGAGACTAATATGCAAATTCTAAGCAAGGCAGGATGTATGGAGATTGGAAAGGTGAGGAAGCTGTACCCTCACCTACCTGCAGGGTGATCTAGGATTTTGGTGGTCCAAAAGCTCTCCAATGGGGAGGAATGATACGGTGGATTATTCATCTTCTAAAATTACACTGATCCAATATGGTACAAGGTTATTAATATATGGTTTTAACTCATATGCTAAACATTATATGCACAGCCCACGTAGTCATAGCATGGTGCGCAGTTATCACAGGGGCTGCGCAACGTAGTTGTAGTATGGGCCGTGCAGTTTGTGCACCGTCAAGTTGAACATCGAATGGTTCGTGGAGGTTACTCACATGCTGCGACATTTGTATGCTGCGACAGCCGATCGGGTATGTGGCGAAGACCTCACATGCTGCGACAGCGGATCGGGTATGTGGCGAAGTCCTCCTATGCTGCGACAACGGATTGGGTATGTGGCGAAGACCTCACATGCTGTGACAGCGGATCGGGTATATGGCGAAGTCCTTATATGCCGTGACATTTATATGCTATGAAGTTGATGGTGACATCAAACGGTTACGTTACATGGCATAGCCCAGTTGCAAGTCATTGCAACGTGTTGTGAGTCGGCATATGTGCGTGGAGTTGGTTGCAACGGTTCGGGGATATGGAACGTCGTGGAAACATAACGCTTGTGTAGTGATTTGGTGGGACTGCATGGTTCAGTTTTAGCATATGATTGTAATGATAGTGAAAAATATAACAGCTGTGATGATAACGGTTGTCGAACCGTTACTTACCCTGGGACTGAATGCTTATATAAACGTGTTTCTGGCCACATTGAGGGGATCGCGTTTCTGTTAGGAGAAGCTTGCGAGAGTTCAGCTGTAATTTATCCAGATTGCTGTTTGTAGGTAGAAGTCGACCATACTCTGTTATAATTTGGCTTATTTGCGTTTGAAGACCAGATTGTAATTTCCAGAGAGGAGTCTTGAGGACTTTCTGTCCAGCATTCTGTTTGTATAGCTGTTGATTTTGATTTTGAGAGATTGTTTTAGAGCCCAGAGCATCGTTTCTCTATTATGAGAAGCTTAGAGAGCTTTTGCTGTGAAGTGCCCAGATACTGTTCTTTCTGAAGTCGACATTCTCTGTTATAATTTAGCTTTCTTTTCCTTTTGAAGGATAATTGTAATTTCCAGAAGAGAGGTCTTAAAGACTTTGTACAACTTTCTGTTTACAGTTGCTGAAGTTGATTCCAGAACCATTTTTGTACCATCTTTAAGAGATTAATTGGATCGGTACCCATTGGAGAGGGATCTGGAGACGTAGCCCAGTGGAGCGGGTGAACTCCGTTATCAACTTTTGTTTTGTGGTTCTCTATTTTAGTGTTTCTCATTTCTGTTTCAGTTTTGCTGTTCTCATTTCGGTTTCTCATTCCAGTTCAGTTGTGTTGTTTCCTTTCCTGTTTAGTTTGCTGTTATATCAGATTTCAGCATTTAATTAACTGTGCAAGCTATGTGATGAATTCAGTAAACTGATTAACGCATTCTTTAAATAAACTTTTAATGCACTCAAGTTGAGGTCCGACGGATCATATCTTGAACATTCATAGCAAAAAAGGGTGACCTGGAAGCATTAAATTGACGAGACTAGGATGACTAAGTAATGCAATGGGATACCTATGCATTTCTTAAAACACTCATAAGAGTAACATGACTCATGAAAGTGAATAGACTTGAAGGTAAGTTGATAAAGTGCAAGAAAGAGCTATATTCATGTTCAAGGATGATGACTTGTTTCCATACAGAATTAGACACATTCTTTTTCCAAATTCCCTATCATAATTGATGATTTCCCCTTTACTTTTTAACGAGCTGGAAGAGGGTAACAAACGCTCGATATATCTCATCATTTTGAGATGAGTCCAATCCCACATATTTTATGAACCTGAGAAAGGAGGGGTTCGGTCCCAAAAAAGGGTCCTTCTTTGTTTAATTTTAATGAGTCCAAAGAAGGTAACCTAGTGTTATTTCATGTTTAGAGAGTCTGAAAGGAATAAAGAAGACTCTAAGATGGAATTTTTCATAAATTTAGTCCCCAAGGTCCGAAAAAGTATAAAATGATACCTAGGAGAACTCTTCTAGTCAAATGTTGACTAGAGTATTCATTTTTTGTAAATAGTCTAACTGGTCCAAACAATGGATAAAATATTTCCAGAAAGACAACATTTCTAACTCTTTTACAAGCGTGAAAGAAAGAAGTTCGCTGGGTGATCTTTTCCTATTTTGGGACTCTGAAAAGAGCTTAAATACAACTCTAAGGGATTCATTTTTCATAAAAAAATTACGAGTACGAAAAAGTGAAAAAAGTATGCTCACTAGTGGAAAATGAGAGATTAGTGACAAAACAAATGACCAAAATCCGCATATCAATGACCACTTTTGTTTTGGCGATCGCTGGTGGCTAATTTACGGTCTTTTATTACGTGACCAAGATTGGTCATTTATAGCTTGTCAGTTGGTCATTAATTTGGTCATATATTTGGTCATTAATCTGGTCATATATTTGAATCAATGACCAAATATATGACCACATTTATGATCAAATTAATGACCGCATGACAAACTAGAATATGAGCAAATTTTGTCGCGTAATAAAAGACCGTAAATTAGCCACCAAAACTGCTTTTTGGTCATTGATATGCGAATTTTGGTTGTTTTTTGGTCATTCATATCTCATTGTTTGGTCACGTATCTCTCAATTTTGGTCATTCTATATGCGAATTTTGGTCATTAATCGCATTTATTGGTCACTAATTTAGTTGTTTTATGTGTGGTTATTATATTTTAGTAGTTTTAATGGTGTCCATTATTAATCAATATAAATTTTAATATGATATTATGTTTAAATTAAAAAATGATTCATACATTATTTATCATCATCTAATACACATGTGAATTATGCAATGTCACATTAATTAGTTCATTACAACACTTATAAATAATATAAAGTACAACCATATAAGTTTTAAACCGCACAAATTATATTATATCAAATTTCAAGTACTACAATAAATATGAGTTTTCTCAAAAACTATCTCCATATAACTTTACATGAAAATCATTTAGTACATCAATGACTTTTCAAAATATTACAATGACTAAACCATCCCAGTTGTACTTGGTTGCTAAGCGATACTTAGATCCGACAGCAGCTTCAATTAACCCATACGTAGCAGCTTGAAAGCATCAGCAACAAGCTCTTCATACTCAATGGCAAAGCCTCAGCAACAAGCTATTCATACTCAATGGCCCACTTAGTTAAGTTCACTCCTGCAAAATCCAATAAACAAATCTCAGTAGAAAAACAATGAAGAAAATTATTTATAATGTTCAATAGCTAACAACAATAACCAAGTTCATGTGCAAAATAGAAAAATCTAATCGAACAAATTCAAATTAAGAATTCAAAACAATCAGGATTCAAAACACATTAATGTATTATCTTTCATGCAGTTATTTGTTTTACAAGAAACAAAAAACCATTGTGCAATGGTATATTTTAAGTAAACTAAGTGCAATGGTACAATTCAATTTACTACATTAAATTACAACAATCATGCTTAATTATAACTATCAAATAATTGGAATTGTCTTCAAAGCCTTTTGTTTTCACTAGTACAAGCTGTATTTGACATTGAGAAAGTTGGTACTTGTACACTTGTGCATTTTGACTGAGTCCTGGAAATATCCTTGTTTATTTCAAAGATATTCTAATGTTGTCAACCTTGTTCCTTAACAAACCAAGGAAACATATGACACTAAGAGGAATGGAAAGCATTACAAAGTTGGAGAGAGTACAAAATAGAAGGATGAAATAAAGGATAAGATTGAAAAAAGTAACAGTGCTGAAACAACTGAAATATATCCCAAACAAACAGTAGATGATGCCAAACCTTCTTCTTTGTGACTCAAACAAGATTGCATTCATCTGAGGGAAAGAAGAGGCCAATCGACTGACAACCACAACCTGGAAGAGAGGGTATGGTTCCCATTTTATTAGTGAAAGATTTGATCAACATGTTGTCTTTCAAATATTAACTTTTTTCAATCAATATATCTTTTGAAGTGATTTGAAAACAAATAGCAAATTCAATTTCTTGAATGACAGGTAAGATGAGAAAAGATCAGTGAACAAATGAAACTTTTGCAAGATCTTCTTCCTGGATGTAATAAGGTACTTCTACTTAGCAGAGACCTGAGAATGAAAGAAGGTATGTTGTGCATCAACAAGCTAATCTTGACAAATTATTGTTCTTGAAGATAACTGGAAAAGCAGTTATGCTTGATGAGATAATAAACTATGTACAAGCGCTACAGTGTCAAGTGGAGGTATGAAGATTCCATGTACTTAACAGATGACCAATGTGCTTAACAGGATCTAGACCAAGTTTATTTTGTAACATTCATTCTTCATTTTTGGCTATTGTGTTATATTGCAGTTCCTCTCTATGAAACTTGCAGTTGTTAATCCACAACTGGACTATAATATGGAAGGAGGTTATCTTACTAGATATGTAAGTTGTTTAATCTATTGGGAAGGTAAAATGCTATTTTTTCTCAATGTTGGAATGTGTTCCTGAAGAATGTCAAACCTGGAATTTGTGAAACATATCTATAGATGGCCAAAGGAACAAGTTATTTAGTGGTTAGATTGCACCCAAGCACACATCATATGATATGCTAAGAGCTGGATAGCCATTCACATTTAGGATCCTTAACAGTATATTAGGAATTCTGTCTCAGATGAAGCTGATGAGATTGAGGATAGTTTTGTTAGTCTCTACTTTTGCACAGTAGTTCCTTATTCTTATGTTTTCTCTATACCAATTTTTTACTTTTCGTAGATTGTAGCCATGTTTTTCTTCTCTATTTATTATTTTCTAGTATTTGTTAGCCATTGTTTTGCATTCATTGATCAAAATGTATATTGCAATTTGCAATTAAAAGTTAAAACAAATGTATTCTCATTCATTTGTGTGGATTAGTTACAGGTGTTGTAGCCACATTGCTCGTCAATAAGTAAGATGTTTTCTTCTGACACATTTGTAGTTGCTTCTTAGATTAACTAGTCATAAAAGACCCCCTTGCAACATGGCTTGCAATGTAGAGAAGACATGCAAGAAGTTGCGATCAGAGGGATGATGAATTCACAATTTACATGCATGAATGGTTATGAAGATCCTACGTTTTAGGTAGCATGTAGTTTAAAATGATATTAAATAGAGACATTCATCTTGTAAAGCAATCCATTCTTCTTAGTCAGTACACAGTATTCAGTCATTAGCATTGAGTTCCACTTTCTTGAATATTCAATTGTTGTATATGTCACATGTCTGGGATGACGAGTTCCAAAATGCAGTTGACATAGCAATGGATCAAAACAAACCCCCTCCTTTGAAATCACAGGGATTCCATGGTAAGTGCAAATCTTGATAAGGTTTCCTTTTCCTGATCTGTTTTTTTACCATGGAAAATATATATATAAATTGCTGAAGGGGTATATGAATATATTTTCTTGAAGGATTTTTACCTACAGGGAAGATGAAAGTTGAGATTTGAATTTTGAATCTTGCCTAGCTATATCATTTCAAGGGGATCTGTTACTGTTTTGGCATTCTTCAAAACAAGATTACGAGGATCTATGAGCATCTAATAGTAGGGGAAATGGAATTGGGACACACTTACTAATCAATTTGCCAGCTGAAGCTGAGAACCTTGATGTCCTTATTATCTGTACATAGATCACAGATCTTTGAGACATGACTGTGACTGATTAATATGATCATCTTAGAAACATTGATATCATCTGAGGAGAATTTGTCTCAATTCAGATGTACAATTTAGACCGCTTGTGCTCTTCATTAATGTGACAATTTATATTTTGTCTTACAGTTAAACTTCTCTTTGAATTGAGGACTATTACAACATTCAGGTAAGAGAAAGGATTTGAAAATCAATTTACAAGAAATTTCTTCCCATTTACGTTTGAAATATCGCATGAATGTTGATTGTTGTTCCCATGATCACAATAAAATTTCGAATTGTGAAATTATTTTGCTACATTAATACTAAATTTGAACTATCTAAAGTTATTGAAGTGAAATCATGCATAAAATATAATGTAACTGATCGAGTGAGAGTTTATAGTTTAAATATAGCATCAGAGAAAGCACTTTTGACATACTATCATTGTGATAGAATGCTTCAGCTTGCTGTTGCACAAATATCTGAGTGGATTCAGTAAGACTCTGGAAAACACATACATCACTACTACTTGTAATATCAGATATCATGAAATGTAATTTGATATGAAAATCATACTCCGCTTTGTGAAGGAGTTGATGTTTTCTTAATTTTAATCTCTATGTGCCAATGTTTCCTTCAAAACAACGAAGCGAGAAAATATGTTTCTGAATTTCTATGCTGATAGGATATGCTTGTTTTGGTATCAACTAAAGGAACTTTATCAACTAGACTCTTTTGAAATTGTATTGATTTCAATCAGGCTACTATAATTAGCATGGTGTAAATTACCAATCATGCCATCAAAAGTGGGTTTACAGTATTGCCATTATCATACTCCCAGAACATATTGTAATGTTCCATTACATTGCATCATTCATATCAATGTACTAAATGATTCATATTTTGGACACAAATGTTGTTAACATCGAGTTATGGTTGTAATCAATGTTGTTTACTTCCAGCAGTTTAGGGTAGGTTTTGGATTAGATAACCTCAGATTTGCATGCTTAGATAACCCCACAAAGAGGACCCTTGTAACCTTCTCTCATTTATCCCAGAAGAAAAAAACTTTCCCAAGGGCATTACTAGAGATTTTTTCTCTTAACTGGAGAATTTATTTGTGCCAAGTTATTTCATTGGTGGGATTATATCATGAGCTGAGGGATATATTGATGTTCTCCAATAAGCCCCAGTGAGGTTTTTGTTCTCATTGCATGGTCTCTTTCTATTTTCATTGAAGAAATTGTTCTTTCACAGTAGAAACTCTAAGGGTGCATACACAAGAACCTTTGAAAGTAAATTCTTCATAGCTACCCAATTCTAAAACTAAATCCTTTGTGTCTGAAAAGGAAGCATGGAAGAACAAAAAACTTGAAGGGTTACCATTGTTTGACTTTAGTATTTTTCTTCAAACCTAATTTCACCACTGCATGTTGTTGAATTTAAAATTTTTTTGTATAACAAACACCCCACTTGTTTGTATTGACACAATCCCTGGCACTCTTTACCAATATGTTTGCAAGGTAGTCTATGGTGGCTTCCACACAACCTATGAACTGTACAAAGACGGTAAAGTCTAGAGATTTACCCCTTCTCATGTACTTTGGAAAAACATCACTCAATTAAGTATTTTTTGAGTATGCAAGTATTTTAATGGGCTATGCCTTTAAGTTCATGGCTCTTTGTTATGCTCCAGTGCTTACCTCTTCCGACCTGCAACAATATTCCGAAAGAACAACAAGCCCCATAGGGTTTCTACTTAAGCATGGAGGTATACTTCCAAAGAACCAAGTGAAAACCTTGATCCTCATCTTGCTTCAAAGAATGATTCCCTTACCTCAATTATGAAACACATTGAATTGCACCCATCCAACACTAAGACTATTTATGGTTCCCCTCAACCTAGGTGCAGTGTATGGATTTACACTTAGTGGATCCATATTCTCAATGCTTGAAGTTGACTATGAGGCTTACCATATTCTCAAGATGGATTACTTGTGCTGATAGTATTTCCCTATTTAACCCTTTCCTATGTTTAGGTATGAGAATGTCTTTAATCATTTGATGTCTAGGACTCTAGTGCCTAGGCAAGGTCCCCTTGGTATCCTTTCCTAGGTCATTATTTTTCCTTGTTTCTTCATATCTTTCCTATCCATATTTGTAAGATCTTGGGATTCAGACAATGGATAGATCCGGAGCAATGTTGTTAGTTAGTGAATGGACTCCTGTGGTCAGGACGCAACCAAACAATGAAGGGAAAAATGATTTTGTAAGCAGGTATATGTCTATTATATACACTCTTTTACAGGATGCCCCTAGTCTTTACAATATTAAGAGAATTCCTGCAATCAATCCCTGATACCAGAGTGGGGGATTGGTATCTCTTTGAATACCATACAATCCTTAGGATCTATGGAGCGTAATTGGAGCCCTACGTACTGCCAACCTTTTTTAACTCCTAGGATCTTTGCATTGGAATACCTCAGGCAGAGGTTCAATTAATACCACCTCCATTTTTTCAAACATAAGATCCCATTACTTTAAAGCTTCCAAAGGAGGTAAGACTCGTCTTGGTAAAGTCTAGGAAATATCAGTCATCGATAGATGATATGTTCAAATAGTTTCACTTTCTAAAAGGGTAGAAATGAATATATAACCCACACCAGGTTATTTAAATAAAAGGAAAGAAGCCAAGCAACCGCTTACAATCATGAGCCAAATGAACTATTAGAGAGGGCTGCCAACTTGGAAATTTGAGAGCAGGTTAGTGAAGTGTTACAGTTAGGTCAACATTAGCCATAGGTACAGAGAAATGTTCAACAAGAAATGATTCCTACAACATAGGTCATTGATCTAGATAAAATAGGGACAACAAGTTGCACGGCCCAATGTAATTCATACCCCTAAAAAGCAAGAGATTGGGAATAAAAGATCCATGTATGAGATGTATTCAGATATGGATGTAGATGATAAACAAGTAGAGAAATCCAACAGCAATAAGGCTAGGATTGAGGAATCAACAGAGTTACAATGTTTAATGGTAGAGTTTGAAGTTCAAGCATCAGCATGAGGCTCGCCTGAGCCTTCATCAAGCGAGCCTATTATGACAGTTGAGTATTTCCCCCCCAGCTTATTTACCTACATCAGAGACACATAAAGCTTATGCTACAGGGAGAACTTCACAAACAAACCCTTCTCTATTTACCCATTATATTGGAATCAAATATAAGAATACGAAGATCATAAAAAACATTTAACCTCACTCAGGTGTGGAGAAAGACTAGAGGTCAAGCCAAATTGTTGTCTTATTTAGACTACAAGGAGGGAATCTTCAATCTAGCTCTGTTAGAGCCAAAGGAAAAAAAAATTCATACAATAATAGAATACAAAGCCACATAGGTAAAATTGAAATTAGATGAAATAAATCCAGTTGACAAGGTTGATTTCCATAGGTAGGCTAGTGATATGCTCTATATAGATGTACTGCAATCTACTGACAACATGAATAAGCTACAGATATTAGTCAATCATATTTATTAGAAGCAATTAAGGCAAGAGAAAGTGGCCACCAAGGCCAAACAAATGATTACAAAATAGCTTTAGTAGAAAGTGATTTTGGGTGCTGATCCAAGCAATCCAACACCAGTTGAATCCTTGATAAAGAAAAAGGACATAGGGATTCAAGTGCTAAAGAAGAAGCTTAAGGTGCCAGATAGTGAGCATGTTCAAAATCCTGAGCTTCTAGCTATTCAAGAAGAAAAGGAACATATCTATAAGCAAATGATGGAAGGGATTCAATGGATCACTTCAGAAAGAGAAATATTGTATTGAAATTGGAGAATGCTAAGTTGATGGAAGCCAAGGATGTCATACCACAAACAAGTCAAGAATATTCATCTGATGGTTTAGCTAAGGTTATGGATGACCTAAATCTAACTGATTATAAAGAGAAATCTGGTCCAGAAATCCCAGACCAAGGCACATGTTGTATTGAGGGATATTGCATCCTTTCAAGCAATTTTTCATGATGCTATTCAAAAGGGATTTCCCTCACCTTGGAATGGAAATGGAGATTTATACACTTAGGATAGATAGAAAAATATATTAACATAGTGCAGAAATGATGATGCTCCATTTTCAGGGATGGAAGGTTTCCCTTTTAAGGGCAAGTGATTTTTTATATGATGTCCACTTCTTTTGAGATCTTGGAAAACCTGAGAATGATATTCAACTTATTTTGAGCTCTTGGTCGAGGAAGCTTCCTAAATCAGCGAGAGGGTTGAGATCTCTAAAGCATGTTATATGTGATGAGAATATTGGGCCACAATGGGACCCTGTCAATAGATCTTCTGCTCTTGTGGATCTTAGAGTTGAAGTTGTATAAGCACACTTCAACTTGGATTGGCTGGATGGTTAACCTTATACCTAAACGAGATGCAAGTTCAAGTAGGCTGGTAAGAGATCAATACATAAGATTAAATTTTCTTATTGATAAAACATTTTTTTCATATGGGTATCTCTTTAATGTTAGTGGTCCATATTTTCCCATTTGAATCACTTATATTATCGAATTGGTTTCCGATTCAGGTACTATTGGAAGGTCTAGGTTTGAGAGGCCGTAATGTGATACCCTGGGAGAAAGTTCAAACTTGGGAGTGATCCATCAAGACTCTCCTAACAATCAATTCCATGGGAAATATCCTGGTAATGACAAACCAATGCCCAAAAGGGGAAGTTGAGCAACTGCCATGTGCCAAGAGATGAGGTGAGAATTCTTATTTCTACTAAGATCAAGGACTAGAAATCACTCAAGGCCTCGTTGGGGGAGTCTACCAATCGAAGATCAATATGAGGTTTGTGGCCTCACTGTTCTAGTGTTGAAAATAGGGTGCAACTATCTATTTTTCCAATTGCTACGTATAAGTTGTATTATGGAATTTAAATAAGGTCAATTTGGATTAGTTTTAGCTTCTTCTATAAGTTGTTGCACTTATGTGCACTCAAATTATCTCGTGCTCTTTTCTTCCTTGCTTGCTTTGTATAATTGGTTGTAGTTTCCTGGCACAAGAGTTCAACCTAGCCCCAATAGCAACCCCTATGATACCCAAGCTTTCCCAGTTCCAAAAATATGATAAGATGTAGCAATCATGTCCCTAAATAGTTGTCCCAAGGAAAAACTAAATTTAACCCTCCCATAGTCTCAAAACGAGGTATATATAAATAAAGAAGGTAGAAAATTATATATGTCATAACTAAAAATAATATATTGTATTTCTCGTTATCGTGGCATTCATCATCAAGATGGATTGCCCTGTAATAGTCAACAAACTCAAATGCTTCCAATTTTCATGAAATAAGTGTTCATTGAGGAGGTATACACTTAAAATTTTGAGAGACCTGCCTGAATTGGAACCATAGGTGAGGTTATATGGTGTACAAATTGATCAATAGGGTTCATGGCCACTCCTTGTGGCTCTACCAGACCTATTTCATTCATGTCAATAACATTCAACTATTGGCAGATATTTCCATTCAGGGTGAGGATGCGTTGAATGCATTCCAGGGTGCCAGCAAGCATGGGAAGAAGATATACGAGTTGAGCTTGTACGGTAGATACAAGACAAATATAGGTGGCTCAAAAGCAGTTTTATCCCTTAGAAACAATCAACATGTTCAATTTTCCTACTAGCTCATTTCTAGTCAAATCACGTGGAAGTAAATTATGCCTTGTTTGTGGAAAAAGTTTGTGAATAGGGAATTAAGTTGAACTAGTGCAAGTTCCTCATAGATGAGTTTCTCTAGGCCTATGTAGATGACCAAAATGCATCCACCTATTTCATGTTTGGCTACATGTGAATTTCTTTCAGTATGTGGAAGTGGAGACCTCCCAAGTGTTGGCATTGCAATTCAATCCATGGAAGAGCGAGAGTGATGATCAAAATAGGGTGTTCAATGGTGTAGCATTTGGTAAGTGGTATGATCACATGGTTGTGACAAAAACCCCTATCATAATAATTCCACATTCCTTTTCGGATGCTCATCAAAGAAAAATACAGTTTGGGATGAATCATAACAACACTTTTGTGCAGTCCCAAGGATCAAACTTGGAAAATTTCAAAGCAGCAGCACTCTCTTGTTACTTGATGGAGCAAATTTTTGATAGAGAAGTGTTTCTCTGGCCGGTAGTGAGAAAATCCAATATGGCTCAGGGTGTCAACTCAAATTCATTTTTCCATAGATCACCACAAGATATCTGCAACAAAAGTAGATAGTGCCAAAGGCCAAGGTGTGATAGAAGTAGAAACAAGGTGAAAGTGAAGATGACCATCAGTCTGGTTCTGACAGGGAAGTTGGCAAGCCTTGTTCCTTGAACTTCCAAGATGTGATAGAAGTAGAAACAAGGTGAAATTGAAGATGACCCTCAGTCTTTTTCTAACAAGGAAGTTGTTGAGCCTTGTTCCCTACTAGAGTTCCTTGTTGTGCTTACCACATATATTTCTGACTTGACACAGATATCACGCAAAGGGTTTCAAGACTATCTAATATTAGTGGAACAAATTTTGCAGAGCAGTAATTTTAAGAGACCCCAAGTGGTGACACCTTTGAGCCCACACCTTTTTAAGCTCATAGTGGGAAGCCCCTTTATTATTACAACACCATGTTTTGTGACTGCTTCTTCTACCAATACATGTCAGCATCAGATATTCCAGTAGATGCCTTTCTGCATGAGCTTAAAGGCTTGTGTTCTATAGATGAGACCCTCAAGTCATTCCAGGAGTTTGAGAAGCTCAATTCCATAATCACATTTATTACTATTGAGAATTAAAGGTTGGGGTCTCTACAAGACATTCCTAGAGTTAGTGTTATTCAAGAAGTTAAGCAAAGTGTATCATTGGTTTGGACAAGCCAAAATCTATTCCTCATGAGACCTCTCCTGACACAGATGTAGGGGATTTTTCCAATAGTGCACCAACCACTGAACAACTAGGATAGTAGGGGATCCATTCAACAAAAGACTAGAGTGGTGAAGAACCCACGAAATCCCTCTTTTCAGAGACAAGGCCAAGTGGAAGAGGGTGACAATCAATATGTTGATATCAAGTATGTGGAAGGGTGGTAAGTCCATGAGAGCACCCATAGTAGTCCCCATCCCTCTTCATCACATCTGAATATTTTTTCTATCATGGCATAGTTGAAGTAGTTGGCACATGATCTTGAGCATGATCGGGAAATGATGCAAATTTACGCAAAACATATGGATGTAGTTCCCTTTTTTTCTATAGAAATGTAGGATCAGATTATATAATAGCATCAAGCAAGAGAAATTAGAAGCACAGACCTCATCCAGGTCAGGCCCATCAATTTCCAGTAACCAACCACTACATTGGATACAAACAAAGTTTATGTTTTTCCAAATATACAAACACATCATGAATGTTCGTGACCTTTTTCTATGGTGTACTAATCCATGACATAGAATATTAGCTATAAAAGAGAGTATATACACATACAATATTTCCAGGAGGTTGATAGTGGTGTATTTCACTTCTATTCTAAAGTGTCTTAGTCTGTGACATGCAAGATTAGAATTAAAAGAGAGTGCATACAAATACACAATCCTTCAAAAGGTCATTAATATAATATTTACCCTTCTATTCCATGGCTTTGAAAGGATAGTTATTTTTGAAATTCCTATAGAGGTTGAATTTACTAAACATCACACATACTTCCACAAACAAGGACTATAAACAAAAATACGACAATCTACCATAATCCACAAGAAGAAGCATAAATAACTTACCTCTTGGTAGAAGTAACTCGATCATTGTCTGATGTGTTTTCAGGACCAAATGCGCCGCTATCCTATCTAGATTTTCCAAAAGTTCTTGTCAACAAAAGCATGCATAAAGTTGAATAAAAGAAGCTCCAAACAAAATTTTGATTAAAAAAAATGAAATTGCAAATAGGAAAACACTTCCCTACTAAGTTATATGCAGCCCAAAATTTTCATGGGCATCGTTCGTGTATCTAAAATCTAAGATAAATGAATAGGAACATGTGTGTAATTGAAATGTAGCTAAATTGAACAGTGCATACTAGTAGTTTTCAGTACCTACCACCAAAATAAGCTACCCACTTTAAAGCAATTAGGCAAACATATTTTCTTATGGGATGTTGAGCAGTATTTATTTCTAGTCCAATGAAGACACTCATGAATAAGCAATGTTGAAACCATTTTCAAAGGAAATTTGTACTCCAACCATTCTAAAATTATCACCATTTTTTTATAAGGTGGAGCATTTTAGGACAAGTTTGTCGTGAACTCAAAAACTAGGGGAACATTTCAAGTAGAACATGTTGGGGATTGCAATCTATATCCACACAGATAAGCCAGAAATTGCTATGCTCTTTTAAGGGTAGAAATTTTTTACTAGACATCAAATTCCTTTTTGGTATTGCTACCTTTATTTCCTTTTTATTTGTCTTTCATGTATGGGGTGTATTGTCAAAGTAAGAGAGAGGAGTGGCAGGATTCTCATATAGAGATACAACCATCCCTTTAAGAAATTTCCAGTGTAAAATTCATTTTAACTCACATCAGGAGACATGCACATATAAGAAGGAAGGAGACAGTGTGAGGACTATAACCCCATGTTGTCCAAGGGTCCAGTTCCTCTGTTGCGCTATGCAATCTTAGATCATCATTTTCCCCATCAATTTTCCCTTTCTTCCTCCCTAAAATGGGACCATTGTGCTCCGTAGTCTTCTACCCCAACTACTTTGTCCACTGTTTTGAATATTATTCCTGCAAGGAAACAATCAAGAGTTCTCATTTTGAGAATTTATAATTAACATCCTTACTTTCCTTGAAAATAAAGAAATTAATTTTGAGTTATGATTACATGCACATGCTAACACTTATGAATAAGAAAATTAAGTCACTAAATCCTTTTCTTGAACTTCTTAGGATTATTCTATTCAGGTATGCTATGAAACTAAGATCACAATTGAAATAGCCCCACCAACACAATGTAGTCTATAGAGTCCAGACTACAATGAAGAAAATACATATTCAATGTTCAAGCAATAATGGATCTATTTTTGGGAAATAATGACACTGGCCTAGGTGCCAGAGACCTCATTCTTCACTAAATAATGTAGAAGGGTGGAGTGAATTGATTTCCAATTTTTCCTATTGGTTTATCCCACAATACTGAGAGGGTAGGGGGGTGAATCAGTATTGTCAGTTTTTACTTTAAAATACACAAAATAAACAATCAAGACACATATTTTATCATGGAAACCTCAAAATAGCAAACCACCAACACAAACTCATTAATAATATGAATTTACAGAATTGTTTATTTGCTGCAACAGAAAGGATGTAGATACACCCTAGATTTTTCCTGCAACTACAAACTAGGGTGCTACAACACCCCTATGGTTTTATTCCTATTTCAGCAAAAAAGGATGCTACGACACCCTGTTCTCCAGCTACGACGAGAAGGAGGATTCGACCCAATGCAGACCTGTGGCCTGCCCTAGCACCACCCTGCCAACCTAGAATGATGTTGTCAGTCTTTTAGAACAGTTGAAAAACTATCCACTTTGGACTCTATCAGCCTTACTAACAGAGACACTTCATTCTTTACACCTACATTCAATAAATACATTTTACCTATTACCTACCATCACATCTCTCCATAGCTGCGTTCTTTCATTTTGGATCGTGACTGTTTACTTACAGACATACCTCTTCATTAACTCCCCATTCAACCGTCGCATCATTTCATCATTAAGTTTCAGCAAATGCAGCGTTTTTGTTCTTCTCACAGCTTGGAATTCATTTCTGCAGCCCTGTTTATCGTTATCTGGTGCTTCCGTAATCTTCTTCTCCAGATACAATCCAGACCATTGATCTTATGTATGAATCTCTCTGAACCGTTGATCTACTCTACAAATTTCCTCTTGAAATTGTATTTCCATACCAAGTTTCTATTTCAACGATTCCCCACCATTGATCTTCATTGGTATCTCCATGAGCATCGATCTTCAGATTGCGGGATGCAAGATGTAACATTTCCCAAAATTGTATCTCGACTTTTTGCAAACTTCTTTCTGCACTTCTTTTTTGGAACCATTGATCTATTTTATCAGAACTAACTTCAGCCGTCTGATATCTCCAGGCTGTGGGATGTGGGATGTAACATTTCCTCAAATCGTATCTTGACTTTTCGCAAGCTCCTTTCCACAAGCTCATTTCCACAGGCTTCTTTTTGCAAGCTTTCTTCTGCATTGTCGATCTCTTGCGGAGTCTTTTCTGACCTTCGATATTTTAGACTGCGGGTTGCATGTTGCAGGTTCATGAAATATTTAAATGTTACTTTCGCAATTCCCTTTCCACATTTTTCTTCCGCACCATCAATCTCTTTTAACAGAACTATAATCTCAGCCGTTCGATCTTGATCTTTTACGGAACTTTGTATTTTACGCTTAACTGTCGGAATTAATCCTTAATCGTCGGGACTAATATAAGTCATCCAATATTGATTGTTGCAGAACTTCATCCTTTCTCCTATCTTTTGCAGAACTGATCCTCAGTCGTTGGATCTAGGGAGGAACTAACCTCCGTGCTAGTTCATTCAGCAACAACATTGGATGATCGATCTCAGTCGTTCAACTTGTTATAGGGTTATTTGTTGTCATTCACCCTGCAACGTGTAAATTGTAACACAATTATTCTTTTGTTATTCTGGATACCTGTAACCTTAAGTCTGCCACCATATCCACAGTTATTCCTTTGTCATTCGTGAACACCTTTGACATCAATGAAAACTATATACTCAACAATATCCCCCTTTGGCATTGATGGCAACCTCTAAACATTCTCCCCCTTTGACAACAATGGCAAAGGAACCTTTCTGTCTGATGGTTCCCCCTGTCAGCATTTCTCCCCCTGAGATTGAGCTTTCTCCTCTTAGTACTTTTGTAATGGAATTACTCCCATTTTCTGTCTAAGATGCTCAAAGGCTTCCTTAGGTAGTGGTTTGGTGAAAATGTCAGCAATTTGTTTTTTTGTGTCAATGTATTCTAATTTGACAGTTTTTTGAGATACCTGTTCTCTTAGATAGAGATAGTTGAATGGTATATGTTTTTTATTAGAGTGCATGATAATATTTTTAGACATATTTTATAGCACTAGTGTTACCATAGTTGATCAGTATTGGATGTCCATATTTTACAAGTAGACCTTATAGGGTTTGTCTCATCCAAATAACTTGGGTGCAACATGAGGCGGCAACAATATATCATGCTTCTGCTACAGAGAGTGAAACGGAGAATTATTTTTTACTTGACCATGATACTAAACAATTTCCCAGAAAAAATGCTACTCCACTAGTACTTTTTCGATCGTCAACACTTCCTGCCCAATCTGCATCAGTAAACGCCTTCAAGGTAAAGTCTTGTCCTTTTGGATACCTTAAACCATACTCCATAGTACCTTTTAGATATTTGAAAATCCTTTTTACTACTGTTACATGTGTTTCTTTGGGAGTTGACTGGAATCTAGCTACCAATCCAACAACTTGCATCACATCTGGTCTTGTGGCTGTCACATATAGCAGACTGCCAATCATGGATCTAAACATGGTATGATCTACTTCAAGAGATTCATCATCCTTACTTAACTTGCAACCAGTGACCATAGGAGTACCAACAGGTTTGGAATCTTCCATTTTAAAAATTTTCAACATATCTTTGATGTACTTAGTTTTAGAGATGAAAATTCCTTCATTTGTTTGGTATACTTGCAATCCCAAGAAGAATCTCAATTCACCCAACATTGAAATTTCGAATTATTTCTTCATTTCAGAGGAAAAGTATACACTTAGGATTTGAAGATTGCTTCCAAAAATGATATCATCCACATAGACAACAACAATGATCAATATTTTATCTTTGACTTTTAGGTAAAGATTACTTTCAGTGACTCCTCTTTTAAAACCTTGTTGTTTCAAGTAACTATCTAGTCTTGAAAACCATGCTCTTGGAGCTTGTTTAAGACCATAGACTTCCTTTTTCAGTTTACAAACATAATATTTGTTTTCAGACAAGAGAAACCCTTCAGGTTGTTCAATATACACTTATTCTTCTAGTTTGCCATTCAAGAATGCAGACTTGACATCCATTTGATATACTTTGATTTTTTTATGGCATGACAGTGCTAAAAAAATTATGATTGCTTCAAGTCGAGCTACAAGAGCATAAGTTTCTTCAAAATCAATGCCTTCCACTTGGGCATACCCCTTACAAACCAGTCTGCTTTGTTCCTTATTACTTGTCCATCTTGATTGAACTTGTTTTTGAAAATCCATTTGGTTCCTACAATGTTCTTATATTCAGGTCTTGGGACAAGTTCCTAGGTCTCATTTTTCTCAAATATGATCTAGTTCTTCATTCATGGCTTTGACCCATTCATCACTTTTGCTGGCTTCTGTAAAGTTCTTGGGTTCTACTATTGAGAGTAGGGCTTGTTCCACATATGGTAGTTGTCTTCTTGTTTTGACTCCAACATTTTTATCACCCATGATGTGTGACTCCTAATGATCCTTTTGTACCCTTCTAGAAGGATTTTTAGTGTTAGGTCTAGGGAAGTATTCATCATATTCATGTGTATCTTCCTTCTCTTTGTCTTTTTATTCGTTATGAATGCTCTCATCCTTTTGCAAGTATTTTATTTCATCATCACACGTATTTTCAACACTGTCAAGATTTTTCTCTTTCCTTGGTTTTATATCATCTAATTTCACATCAACACTTTCTACAGTTTTATGTAACCTTTTACTATAACATCTGTATGCCTTTTTGGTGGATGAGTATCCAAAAAATATTCCATCATCAGTCCCAGAGTCTAACTTTCCAAGGTCATCCTCATTTCTTTTGATGTAACAGCTACTACCAAACAATTTAAAATATTTGACCGAGGCTAGTCTTCAATACCACAATTCGTAGGGGGTCTTATCCGTATTCACTCTGAGTTTCCCTCTATTAAGTATGTAGACAATTTTGTATACAACTTCTCTCCAAAATGAATCTAACAGTTTTGCTTCATTGAGCATAGTTCTGGCAGCTTCTTGGACTGTTCTGTTTTTCCTTTCAACAACCCCATTCTGCTGAGGAGTTTTTGTAGCTGAAAATTGCCTCTAAATTCCATGACCTTCACATAAATCATTGAATTCAGTTGAGGTAAATTCTCCCCCATTATCTGATCTAAGACACTTGATTTTCATACCAGACACATTTTCAGACATTGCCTTGAATATTTTAAAATTTTCAAAGGCTTCTGATTTTTCTTTGAGAAACGCCACCCAGTTCATCCTTGTGTAATCAACAATGAGCAACATGAAATAGTGATCTCCTTGCAGAATTTTAGTTTTGGTTGGTCCACAAAGGTCCGTGTGTATTATTTCCAGAGGGTGTAAGTTCATATGTTCTTTTATTTTAAAACTGGCTCTGGTTTGCTTCCCATGTTGACAATGTCTACACACAGAGTTTAAAGGAACTATAATTTTAGGTAGATCTCTTACAGATTCCTTCGTGCTTATTTTGGCAAGATTGTCAAAAATTAAATGTCCCAACCTTCTATGACATAACCAACTTTCATCTACCATACTTCAGTAACCTTGGTTTTCATTTTCCAATATGTATACATTGTTTGTATTTCTCATAGCAATGCCAACAACCTGTCCTGATTTCTTATTCTTGATTTCAAATTTTTGTGAGTCAAAGATGCAAATGTGTCCTTGGTCGCATGTTTGACTTACACTAAGAAGATTAGGCTTGAGGTTTTCAACTAGCAAAACATTTTCTGCTTTGATGTTTCTATTAACAACAGCTATTCCTTTGTCGATTATTTTGGAGGACAGGCTGTCTCCAAAAGTGAATTTTCCCTTATTATCTTTTAGTGTTATGAATTTGCTTGGGTCACCAGTCATATGTTTTGAACAACCACTATCCAAGTGCCATAATTTTTGGCTTTCATTTGCACATAAGGCAATCATGGAAGTTTCCTTTTCTTCCTTTTATGTCCAATATCTCTTTTGTTTGGTGTTATGAAATTTGATTGCAACAGTATTTCTTGTAGGAGTTTTCAACTTACAGTCTCTTTACATATGTCCATGGTTATTAAACTTATAACATTCTATGTCATATTTTTGAAGTAATGTAAAAGGATTCTTATTTCCTTCCGACTTATTACTTGATGACTCCTCCTTGTATTTAGAAACCTTTCTTTTAGTTCTACAGTTTAATGCTTTATGAACCAAATTATTACAAGCAAATCAATGGCTTAAAAATATCTGTAGATATCTATTTGGTCTCTTGTGTGCTATATTATATCTATTTTTATCTTGAGAAATTAAGGCAGCTTTCTTGCTTCTTTCCTTTTTAGTTGGAGTCTTTAGTACTTCAGCATAGATTTTTTTACTTCCTTCTTGATTTGTGATAGGAAAACTCTTTGGCCTCTTTTCTTTAATGAACCCCAAACCAGACCTATCACCTGATGGTATTTGGCTAATCAGAATGTCATCTAGAATCCTTGATCTATTCTCAAACTTTGATTTGATAGATCCTTCATCAAGCTCTCTCTTGAATTGCATGATTTCTTCTGCAAGCTTTTCAAACTCCTGTATTCTTCTTTTGAGTTGTAGGTTTAGGTCCTCCTCAACCTTTTTGGCATCTAAGAGTTGATCTTCCAAATGACTAATGATAAGATTTTATTGTTGCTTCTTTTTCCTGCATTTCTCAAGTTCTTCAAGGGCGCTAACAAGTTCAGCTCTTAGATCTACTTCTCCTTCTATGTCTGAGTCACTATGTGAGGCTTGAGTGTCTAGGCCCATAAATAAAACTTCAATTTCTTCAACTTCGCTTCCATCTGAATCTTCACTGTCTTCCATGGTGTAAACAATTTTCTTTTTCCCATAGGGTTTTTTCTTGTTTCCTGGTTTACCCATTTTGAATTTCAAAGTTTTTTTTCCTTCATTCTCATCTTGTTTGGTGTAGGTGAATTTAGAGTCAAAATGCCCAATCCTTCCACAATTAAAACACTTTAAAGGTAAGTTCCCCTTGTATTTTCCAGTCCCTCTCTCAATTTTATTAATGAAAGGAGCTTCCTCATCATTTGGGTTTTCTGATTGATTTTTTATGGAGGCTTTAAAAGCTGCTTCCTTTCTTGAAGATCCATTTTGTCATGTTCTCATCTCATACGCAATGAGAATTCCATGTAACTCATCCATTGTTACCTTTTTAAGATCATCTCGTTCTTCTAAGGTGGATACCTTTGGGTCATATCTCATTGGTAATGTTCTTAGTACCTTGCTTACCACTTCTTTTTCTTTTAATTTTCCTCCAAGGACTCTGATAGCATTAACAACTTCATCTACTTGAAGAAGGTATTCCCCAACATTATCTTCTTCTTTCATTTTAATACTTTCAAATTGACCTCTATATGTTCGAAGTTTGGATTCTTTGACCTTATATTCTCCTTCACAGATAATTTTCAACTTGTCCCAAGCTTGTTTGGCAAATGTGTATTGCATAACTTTAGTAAATACCGAGTTTGTTAAACCATTTAAGATTGAGTTTAGGGATTTGGCATTACCTTTATATTCACCTAGGTCAACTATGTCTATAGGGTATTGGTTTCCTATGTTACACTCCTTTTATGTTGCTTCCCAAACCTTCCATCCCAGGGACATCAGATAAAACCTCATTCTTGCACTCCAGTAAGCATAATTTTCTTCGGTAAATAGTGGAGGTTTGTTAGTCGCTAATCCTTCTTTTTGATCTATTGTACTTATTGGATGGGATCTTCCTTCCAGTGGTTAAGATGTTGTGAAGGAACTCACTCTGATACCAATTATTGGTTTATCCCACAATACTGAGAGGGGGGGGGGTGAATCAGTATTGTCAGTTTTTACTTTAAAATACACAAAATAAAAAATCAAGACATAGGTTTTATCGTGGAAACCTTAAAAGAGAAAACCACCAACATAAACTCATTAATAAGATGAAATTGCAAAATTGTTTATCTGCTGCAACAGAAAGGATGTAGATACACCCTAGATTTTTCCTACAACTACAGACTAGGATGCTACAACACCCCTAGGGTTTTCTTCTTGTTTCAACATACAAGGATGCTACGACACCCTATTCTCCAGCTACAACTCGAAGGAGGCTTCGACCCCCTGCAGACCTGTGGCCTTCCCTAGCACCACCCTTCCACCCTAGATTGATGTTCTCAGTCTTTTAGAAAAGTTGAAAAACTATCCACTTTGGACACTATCATCCTTACTAACAGAGACACTTCATTATTTACACATTCATTCAATAAATACCTTTTCCCTATTAGCTACCAACACATCTCTCCATAGCTGCATTCTTTCATTTTGGATCGTGACTGTTTAATTACAGACATACCTCTTCATCATCTACCCATTCAACCGTGGCATCATTTCATCGTCAAGTTTCAACAAATGCACCATTTTTTGTTCTTCTCACAACTCAGAATTCATTTCCGTAGCCCTGTTTATCATTTTTTGGTGCTTTTGTAATCTTCTTCTCCAGATACAATCCAAACCATTGATCTTATGTCTGAATCTCCCTGAATCGTTGATCTACTCTATAGATTTCCTCTTGAAATCGTATTTCCGCACCAAGTTTCTGTTTCAACAATTCCCCGCCGTTGATCTTCATCGGGCTTCTCCATGAGTGTCGATCTTTAGATTGTCAGATGTGGGATGTAACATTTCCCAAAATCCTATCTCGACTTTCTGCAAAATTCTTTCTGCACTTCTTTTTCGGAACCGTTGATCTATTTTAGCGGAACTAACTTGAGTCGTCTGATCTCTCCAGATTGTGGGATGTGGGATGCGAGATGCGGGATGTAACATTTCCTCAAATCATATCTCAAATTTCCACAAGCTCCTTTCTGCAAGCTCCTTTCTGCAATCTTTCTTTTGCATCGTCGATCTCTTGCAGAGTCTTTTCTGACCTTCGATCTTCCAGATTGCGGGTTCATGAAATATTTAAAAGTTGCTTCCGCAATTCCATTTTCATATTTTTCTTTTGCAACATCGATCTATTTTAACGGAACTACTCTTAGCCGTCCGATCTTGATCTTTTATGAAACTTTGGATTTTCCGCGTAACTGTCGGAATTAATCCTTAATCATAGGATCTAGTGCGGGACTAATATAAGGCATTTGATATTGATTGTTGTGGAAATTCATCCTTCCGCCTATATTTTACTGAACTGATCCTCAGCCGCTGGATCTAGGGTGGGACTAACCTTTGCGCTAGTTCATTCAGCAACAACATTAGATGATCAATCTCAGTCGTTCAAGTTGTTATAGGGTTATTCCTTTGTCATTCACCCTGCAACCTGCAACCTATAACATGGTTGTTCCTTTGTTATTATGGATACCTGCAACCTTCATTCTGCCACCATATCAATTGGTTATTCCTTTGTCATTCATGAAAACCTTTGACATCAATTACAACTATATACTCAACATTTCCTTCAATTGGATGGTTTTCCATTGAAAATATATATATAATTACAACCCAGGTTCAATCCCAAGTGGGCATGTTCCACCCCTAAAGGCATGTTGTTTTCTTAGTGATGTGGGGGCACAACTGCATTCAGGTTAGACACCGCTGCCTTTGGTGTATTGTGATGCCAACTTATAACGCCAAGCTCTCCTCGGTTAAAAATAATAGAGAAGGGCTCAAAATGTTTCATCTGAATATGTATATGTGTGCCTTGAAAATTTCCTGGGCTATAGCATTGAGAAATTATTTAAATTAGTATTCCATCGGAGTTTGGTAAAGCATTTTGGATTTTAAAATCTCATTTATGTGGGCTAATTAACGAAAAATTATGTTCTTGCTATAAACAATATATACATTAAAACAAATTTAAAAGCAGAATTTTGTTGGGTACATGGAATGAGAATTCCATCTGTATCAGCCTCAAAGGATTCAGAGTCATTTCGCTTGGGCTGACTTTATTTACTAGAAATCCTATGTTTTGTGAAATGAAGATCATCATTATCACAATTTTCTAAGTCAAACCCATGTTAGTTCCTCTTTCAAGGTCAGAGGATCGAAATTTGTGTTCTTGCTTAGAAAGGAGTATATGAACACTATTGCCACTTTCTGGTCCAAAATTTGAAGGGCTTTTTGCATGGCTATGCGGGGCTCTCGGACTTCCCTACAATGCAAATGACTAGTATCTTGTCAAATTTGGATGGTTTACTACCTAATGAGAAGGAATTACTACCTGTCGCTTTTACCACAACCCTTGCTCTTGATGTAGCCTGACTTAACCCCAGAAATTCCATAATCCACCTAACCACTTAATGGACTCAAACCACCAGTCGAAGTTCTGGGCAATCAGTTAGTTGCTAATCCCTTCCATCTGATCCTGTCATTTATTGGAAACTAAGTGGAATACAGTCTTCACTGTTATGCGCACATCCCCCATTACTGGAGGTATAATCGTAGTGTTTAGGGAAAGCTCACCCCCAAGTACTTATGGATTCCCATCTACGGCCCTAAGACCTATTTTTGGGCATGTCTGTGTGTGCCCCAATACCATTAAGACTAGAATAACCTAATCATCTACTCACCATTTTCGGATAGCAGAGTGGACTCGCCGTTGCCGCAGGGCCCCGGGTGTTTTTTCATAGGTTATTTAAGTCGTTCGTAATAGCCCAAAGACCAGCAAAAACTTTAAGCTTGACTCGCTTATGGAATTCTTTTACATTTGTTTCTCTCTTCAATGAAGGAAGATTGACACACTCCGCTCTAACACTAGAGATAGCGGGGAGTACCTATATAACTAAGAAATGTCGCTAGATTTCTCTTTCTCGTCAAATTTAGTTAGAATATACTAAGAAATAAGCCAAATCCTTCGATCTTTATTTGATTTGATCGTCATTTTAGAGCCACAAACATCATTTCGGACTTAAATAATGAATATATAATACTTAAATAAAAGTAAATACTTATATTATAATGTATAATGGTGACTTAAATAAAAGTAAATATTTATGTAAATATAAATTGATTACAAATATAATTAGGAATAATGTAGTGTAATGGTGTCCAATGGTAATGGGAGTGGATAGAGCCGATTTGAAAAGGATCAAGCCATATTTAATGTAGTAGATGGTAAGCCAATATAGCTCCATCTCATTAGACATCCTCATGATAGCTAATTTGGTGTCAATAGTTGAGTTTTGACACATGAGGCGGTCAACATTTTACTAAATTCTAACACTGTAGATGGATTCAGAGACCCCTAAGGATCTCTGAATCCATCTGCAGTGTTAGAATTTAGTAAGGGTCTCTGAATCCATCTGCAGTGTTAGAATTTAGTAAAATGTACAAATTCATTGTCAAATTTGTATTTTTTTCCATTGTTAGAGTGACACAAATAAAAATGACCAATTGTAATCTGGTCATTTGTAGTCTAGATATCCCGTGATCAAATTTGGTCATTTATCTTGGTTGTTTTTAGTTGGTTTTTATCCCGTGACCAAAAGTGGTCATTTATCTTGGTCATTTTTAGTCAGCTCACTTAGAATTATCAATTTTGGTCATTTATCCCTTAAAAAAAAATGCGGTGGCCAAAATTTTTGGTCTCATGGTCACTAATATCTCATTTTCCACTAGTGACTGACACATTTTCGCTTGATTTTTAACGAGCGCGACTATTGTATCGAAGACATTTGGAAGCTTTTTCATATTTGTAAAGGAGTATGAAAAGTAAAAAATGAACTACTCCATAACCAATAATCTCCCAATTTGACTTGGAATCTCCAAAATAAATATTAGATCCTTTTTTAAACTCAAAACATTAATAAAATAAAAGTAAATGGTAAATATAATTTCAAAATGTTAAAATAAAATATAATATTTCACCCCAAAAAGTATAAAAAGGGGCAAAAGGTAATTTTTTTTTATGATTGAGTGTGAGTGAGAGAGACTCAGTGCTAACTTGTTGTGGAGATAGCACGAGCATCGACCAACCATTTTGCATTTCGTCAGATCCAGGTAAATGTTCTTTCCCTACTCTTCTTTTTCAAGTTTTTTGTTGTTTTAATCATTTTTTGGGGTCGTTATTTTAGTGTTAAGAGCGCTCCCTAGGAGATGCTCTTCTCTTTGTTAGGAAAGTCGTCTATGCACATCCTGAAAGGGTAAAGGGAATCATCGACGCTCTATGTACACAGGTTATGTGCATCAGCGCTCTATTTGTATTGACAGGGTGCGTCAACGACCGAAAAACCTCAAAAAATAAAATGCAAGCAAAATGCTTGAGGTTTTTTATATGAATCCTATCTAATGGTTGTAAGCAATCATTTTTTTGCAGGATTCTTCAATCAAGATGGTGATATGGAAAGAAAGAGAGCATGAATTGGTTGATTCCCAAGCAACTAATGACCCAAACAATGTAAGGGTTTTAAAGGAGTGTGGGCTCTTAAAGTTCTTCCAAAATCTAGGAATTTGAGCTCAAGTTCACTTGTTAGACCATTTAATCCGGATGTGGGATCCTGAAAAACAACATTTCCAAGTTGGGATTCACATCCTTGCTTTGGAGGTGGAATAAATTTAGTTCCTTATGGGTCTTTCAAGGTGAGGGGCTCCTGTCTCACTTTCGGGACCGAGAGGGGGTGAAATGACTATAGATGATCTGATTGATCAATATTGCACTCATGGTGCTCAGTGACAAGGTGGAAAAATATTCGTTAAACATATGATGGATTTCCCTCTTCATATTGTTTTGTTTACTTTCGAGAGGGTAGCAGGTAGCAGAGTTGCTCATTATACCACAAGAGCACATATGCTTTATGCTTTAGAGTGCATGCCACCCACAATATTTAACTAGTGTGAGGGTATTTTGGCAATTTTGAAAGAACAATTGACAAAATGTCGGAGGGGAGAGTTGAAACAATTCATTTATGGCTCTATTATAGTATCTTTATTTTTAGAGCACATTCATTTACTCCATCCATAGGTACTTATTAATGATCTTGAACCATGGGATGCACGCATGCTGCAATGGGTCAAAGTGATGGCTCGACACGGTGGAGGAGGACCAATGATCACTTATGGGTCAGATTTTTTTAGATGACTACATGGCCAACTCCTCATGATTGAGGACTATGCATATGCGGGTAGTGAATTTAGAGGTGATCCTAACCTACCACTTCCTGAAGGATATTAGCGGGGCAAACTACGTAAGAAGAATTTGTTTTTTACAATATTCCATTTTTTTGTTATTGTACTAAGACTTTACATTCTATTTTGCAGAAATTGGACCATCGAGATCAGTTGGGTCTTCTCCTATTGAGAGGCGTGGAGCATTCAGAGAGGTAGCAATATAAAACCTAGAGGTTGAGGAAGAACTCCAAGAAATTTAGGAGAACCTACATCGACTAACCTTGTATATTCTAGACATATCCATATATGACCTTGCTTGACATTACCAACGCCATACAACTGGAGTTTCTGGTCGTAATGGTCGACTGCTTTGTCGAGTGGCTCAAGCCATTATGTGCTATCATGAGAACCAGTAGTATTAGCAGTGTCTGCATATAGTATTGTACTAAAATCCATGAGCTTCATATTTTTGTCAGCTTAGTATACTGAAAGCTATGAGCTTCATATTTTTTCCTTAGTATTCTTTTTGTAAAACACTTTCTATGCTTAATATAAAAGTATCTCTTTACAAATTTATGATGTGTTTATGATGGGGTGTTTGTACATGGATTCCTATTAAAGACTAGTTATTTGTATGTATTATTTACACATGTCATTTGTTTTAAATGGGTATCTAAGAATGAGATATGTACCAATTTAAAAAGTGATTGGTTAACAAATTAGAAATTGTATTCATTTGCCTTGGAATATGTTGGTATTGAATATATTCAAATGATCTTTCAAGAAACCGAGCCCTTCGAAAAAGGCGAAGGAGTAAGAGAATCTGAATATTGTAGATGCAGATTAACTAAGAAACTACTAGTTTCGAATCTAGATAGACCACAACCTAACTCACATCGTTAGATAAGGAATCAATCAATAATATAATCACTTCATGATATCCAATGATATTGTTAGTCGTGGGACCTAAACAACTTTATCCTGAGCTTACCAAATCACCACCAAGAGAATAAAGTATCCATGATGTTGATGCGATATTCAAGGTAATAATCAATCAATTCATAAGCTCCTTTTCCCAAAACTAGGAATATTACACACACTCGCCACACGAGCTGTCAGAATCTCCGATAAAGAACACCTTGATGAGGAATTGAAACACCTTGAGATAACCCTCCAAAACAATGGTTATGATAAAAAAGATATCAACAAAGATTTCAGAAGGGCAAGAAGTATGGAAACTAAAAATCGTAATAATGAACAAGAAGACTGAGGAAGAACTTTTCTCCCATATATCCAAGGTACAACTGATAAAATTGCCAAATTTTTGAAGAAGAAGAAGATCAAGACAATATTTTTCCCTCCAAACACTACTAAATTTTGATCCAAAATCCGACGTTTTTTCCGACGGCGCGTGGATTTTTTCTTTTAACCGTGCCAAAAATCAGGAAGATAATTTTTTTTTTGAAATGGTGGTGATAAGTGTCGCTTAAGCGACGGCTAGGCTTGATAAGCGTCGCTTAAGCGACGGATATCCTCCTAAGCGTCGCTTAAGCGACGGCGCTTAAATTACTCATTCATTTAATAAT